>CM062813.1:1180298071-1180605589 GCA_031772625.1 Pinus tabuliformis
ACATTTTGGATCAAACAGTGCCAAAGTAGACATTATCACGGTTCCCGACCTGGTACTACGAGTGATTTTATTCACTATTACCCAGACAGCTGGGGTACAGGCGCCCCACGAGGCCAACAAAAATCATTTGCTGCTGGCAACTGAGTGTCTCTAGCCTACATTGTTTGATTGGGCCACGGCAGTGACAACAAACATCAAAAGGCAGCTTACCAAGTGTAAGCGTGATGGGAACAAACAGTTCAGCTACGGATCTATCGTAGTGACTTTTTTCCTGGAGCGACTGCCAATATTCCGAGTACCGGGAGGTATAGTGGCAGATCCATTGCCACGGGAGCCGAGGTTGAATCGATGGGCAGAACTCATGCCCAGAGGAGGAGGGGGCCAGCAGATGGCCTAGAGGCCCGAGTTCTTTATCTGGCTCTGTCACCAGATGATTGTCATCGAGGACTACGCGGGCACGGATTTTACTGGAGATCCAGATCTCCCACTGCCTGCAGGAGAGGACTGGGACGAGGAGCTAGGTAAGAACTCTTTGTGTTTTTTACGTTTTTACATATTTAAGTTTTTTTTTTTTTTTCAATACATGTCTGTCTCTGACAACCTCTATATATATGTATGCAGATGTTGGTGCAGAGCAACCAGCTAACTTGCCTCATAACGCACGGAGAGCACAACCTGCAGCTGACCCTTAGGCAGAGGGTGATGCGGGTGACAACCTAGTACAGAACCTTGAGGCACTGACTCGAGGTATTCCAGATTATGCCAGATTGGCAAACGTGCCTAGAGCGTACGAGAGGCACACGGTGGGAGTATCTACTCACGTCCATCATCTGTTGAGACGTTTGGTGCAAGCGGTGACATGCTATCATGAGCATCACCGTGATTAGACACCTAGGTTTCATTTTTGCCCGTTTTTTAGAGACATGTTGTCAGCGGCTGTATGAGTTTTGGACATGTATTATTTTTTGGATTATGTAATGCGCGGGGCGCAAACATTATGACACACCCGTATATATATACATATGCCTATGGTTTATTATTGTGTTTTTCATGTGCTTGCTTGTATAATGTTTTAGTTACAAATTACGCAAATGTCTATCTAATACATGATTAGCCAATGCATCAGATAATGTGTTTAATTGTCGTGGAATATGTTGATATGTAATAAAATCAAAGTTCCTTTATAAAAATCTCACACGTAAATACAACCTTAAAATACGATGGTCTCTAACGGAATATTGCCCGTTGAGCTGGTGGACTACAAGTTGAGAGTCCAGGTTCACTACCAATGCACGAATGCCGCGATTAATTGCTTCAGCAAGTAGCTCGATTACAACACAGTATTCAGTGACATTGTTAGTGGTACGACCCAAACACACACCCTGACAGTCTATCAGTTCGCCATGAGGATTGTAGATCACCTACGCCACAGAGGACAAGTTGCGAGTACTGCGGCAGGCACCATCAGCGAAACCAACATAAGGTGTATTCGACATCTGCACAAGAAGCGAGAAACACAATAAGTGGAAGTTACGCCCTTAAAACTAACACACACACACACACAACACACTAGCTAGAGTACATGTATGTACAAAATAAAATGTACCAGCATTACGCATAGTACTTTTTCAAATAAAGCCCATTTCGGGGCTTCCCAAGGGGGTTTCCTTCATAATCAATCAGCTCGTAGGCCCCTTTCTGCAAAACTTTCTTGACAATGTAAGGGCCTAGCCACATAGACTCGAGCTTTCCTGCTCCTAGCTTATCTTTTGCCTGATCATAGAGCAGGACTAAGTCTCCCTCAACAAAACAACGCGGACGTACGGTCTAATCGAAGTGAGTCTTGACTCGCTTCTTTTGCGTTTCGATGGCCAAGGAGGCCAGGCGACGAGTTTCATCCAGCCGTTCTAAATAAAGAAGGCGTTCTTCTAACGGAGTGGTGTTGGGAAGTAGCTCGACAACTAACTTTAATGAAGGGATTTCACATTCAATCAGAAGGGTAGCCTCTAGTCCATAAACTAGCTAGAATGGAGTGAAACCAGTGGCATCCTTCACAGAGGTTCGGTAGACCCACAAAGCAGGGAACAACATCAAATGCCAGTTAGACTTATGCATGCCAACGGTACGTTGAAGCATTGTGACCAAAACCTTATTGATAGCTTCAACTTGGCCATTAGACTGAGGGTAGTACGGAGTTGAACTATCGTGTTGCAAGCCTAGATGGGTTGTTAATTCCGACATCATATGATTACGGAAATGCCTCCCGTGATCAGTAACGATGGCTTGAGGGACACCGAATCGTGAAATAACATGATTAAATAAAAATTGCTCCGCTGTGTGACCGTCTTCAGTTAATGTAGGCATCGCCTTAGCCCATTTAGTAAAGTAATCGACGACAATGATGATAAACCCATGCCCCCCGGCCGAGCGAGGGTTACAGGTCATATAATCAATGCCCCATTTGGCAAAAGGGCCGACAGCGACAACAGGGTGCAACGGAGCAGGAGGCGCTCACATCTTCCGTTGGTATATCTGGCACTCATGACAAGAGCGGACGGCAAGGATGCAATCTTTAAAGATAGAGGACCAAAAGTAACCAACACGGAGGATTTTTTGGGCAGTAGCATATCCGGACATGTGACCGCCACAGGCACCAGAGTGGCAGTCATTTAAGACTTGCTCAGCTTCCTCGAAAGTAAGACAACGGCGGAGAACAGAGTCGGCGCCAAGACGATATAATGTATCGCCAATGATACAATATGGTTGAGATTGATGACGAATCCTTCGCCGAGCGTCTTTGGACAAGCCCGGGCGAAAGGAGGACGTTTGCAGATATATGATTATATCTCCGTACCATGGATCGAGGGTGCTAATGAGGAATAGGGTCTCATCCAGAATGTGATCCTCGATGTGAGAGGTCGGGGAAGAGGATGGCAAAGAGCAAATTAACTCAGAAAATACAAGTGATTTCTTGGACTTGACAGTGGTAAATTACAAGTCAAACTCTTGGAGGATAACAATCCACTTTGAGTACTTGCCCCCCAGCAACTGGCGTGACAATATATACATCATGGGGTTGCAATCAGAAATCACAGTAGTAGTACGCAACAGAATATAATGACGGAAGCGTTGGACAGCACAGACTACGGCTAATGCCAACTTCTCGACATAAGCATATCGAGTTTCCGTGTCTAAAAGGTTGCGGCTGAGATAATAGATAACATGCTCAGTGTCATCATCATCAGTTTGGACAAGAACCATGCCGATAGTGGTGTCGGCGGCAGCCAAATACAAGGTGTAGTCGCGATAATAATTCGGAGGACGGAGCAATGGAGCAGAAACAAGGAGGCCCTTGAGACGCTCAAAAGATTCCTGAGCTGTGGCATCCCAATGAAAAGGGACATCGCGCTTTAGTAATCGTGTAAAACCTTTGGCCACCTCGGCATAGTTTGGAACGAAATGACGTAAAAAATTAGCTTTACCCTGCAAACTCTGCAATTGGTGCAAAGAAGCGGGGGGAGGAAGATTCACTATAGCCTCGACTTTAAGGGGATCCAAACGGATGCCCTCTCGGGAAACGACAAACCCGAGAAGTCTGCCAGATTCAACGCAGAAGACACATTTGTGAGGATTAAGCCTGATTCGGTAGTATCGACAGCGAAGAAAGATTTCGCGAAGGTGCTTAGGGTGGTCCTGACGGTTAGCTGAATGAGCAGAAAGATCATCTAGGTAAGGCTGTACAATGTGTCGAATGTCATGGAACGCATAGGACATTGCACGCTGGAAGGTAGCGCTGACATTTTTAAGACCGAAGGGGAGCTTCTTATAGGCAAAGGTGCCCCATGGACAGATAAAGGTAGTTTTGTGTTGATCAGCGGGAGCAATATTGATCTGGTTATAGCCAGAAAAACTATCCATGAAAGAATACATCTCACTTCCGGCACACTCGTTGATAATCTGATCAATGAATGGTGTGGGAAAATTATCTTTAGGACAGGCTCGATTTATATCACGATAATCAACACAAACGCGGATTTTACCCTGTTTTTTAGTCACAGGTACGATATTGGAAACCCAATCTGTGAGCGGAATAGGATAAATGAAACCGGCTTTAAGAAGCTTCTCTACCTCGGCCTTAATCGCTGCAGCCTTTCTGGGGTGTACAAGGCATAAACGTTGACATACAGGCTTAGCACCTGGGTACGTGATTATCTCATGCACCACTATGCTAGGATCAATGCCGGGCATTTCTTCGTAGGACCATGTGAAAACATCACGAAATTCGTGAAAGAGGTTAGAATAAAGTTGAATCTCCTCAGGAGTACAAGTGACTCCAATATGAATATGCTCGACAATCCCTGGTTTGACAGAGATGTCGATGGGCTGGGTTTGCGTAATATTTTCCATATTCCCTTCAGAAGACACCTGATTAATCTGAATAGGTGTTTGCAGTGGGAGACAAGGAGCAAACCGTTCAAGGCATGTGAGAATATCCTGAGGGGCAGGGAGGAACGAGGAACGATGGTGAAAATCATGCCAAGGGAGTTCCTCGAGAGACATAGTCTCAATGATGGCTTCATCGGACGAGAATGTTTCTTGCAAAGGATCCGAAGAAGTCTCATCTACAAGCCCTGAGGATACATCGAATGAATGGAGAACCGTGCTCGAAAGAGCAAGTTCGGAAGAGGGAGCCGATGCAGCAATAATCTCAACGTAGTTGAGTTCGGCAGGACTCAACGGCATCTTGTCGCCCCAAGAATCTACTTGGTCAGTGGGAGGAATGATCCACGGATCAGAACAAGTAGTGATCATATTAACAGAGGCGACGTTAGGAGGTGGGAGCGGAAAAACACCCATAAGGGCGGGATCTTTGAAAAGTCCAGCTCCCAGACTCTCAGATAATTTCGAGGTATGCTCCACGAAAGGAATGTTACCTTCAGAAGAGGAAGCGAAGAAAGATAGCTGGTCTATGGTAACAATCTTCCCTTGATGAGGGAAACGGATGATACGAAATAGTGATGAAGCAACAGCTTTCATCGCGTAGATCCAGCTACGTCCGAGAAGGAGGTTGTAGGTAAGAGTAGCATCAACGACTTCAACTTCCATTTCAACCGTCTTCCCTTCTAAAGTGATGGGCAAACATTGGAGTATACCATAAGGATGAGAGGCTCTTCCATTAAAGGCTTCCAAGGTTGTGGGAGACTGACTCAGGGTAGGAGATCCAATAGCTTTCCAACAGGCGACAGACATGATGCAAGTTGAAGCACCTTCATTGATGACCGTACGGTGAATTGTTTTGGAATCAATGATAACCTGTATGAGGAATGCGATTTGAGGAGGTAGTCTTTGTGTATGGCGTTCCAAGTCAAAAGTAATTAAATCCGAATCTGCTGGGTCTATGCCACCAATAGCGGATAGCAAGGACTTCCTCTGAGAAGGGAAGCTCTGGAGAACTTCTAAAGCGGACATAGCCGACAGAGTCTGGGCTAAGTCCTCAACGATATTGTAGTGCTGTGCAGCACGAGCATTTGGGTTGTAAGAATATTTCTGGAGTACTCCTTTTGGAGGGGGTCGACGAGGCGTCTCAGTTATAGGTCTCTCAATATGGAGCGGACTCGAACTGAACGGAGGAGCACTAGAGGGTATCTCAGGCTCCTTCCCGGTAGATGGCGGATAATCTTTTGTTTGAGTACTGATATTGATAGGTATCGTTCCAGCCATAAACACTTGAGAACCGAAGGAAGAGGGAGGCTGAGATGGGTCAGCCACCATTTGAGTTTTTTGAGTTTGCTGTGAGGGAAAGGGTTCTTTAAGCACCGCAGGAGTCCCGGGAGCGCCTTTCAACAAACGACTAACTTCGGACTGCCTGGGGCAGTCCTTTGTATAGTGATCCTCATCACAGATAAGACAAGGATACTTGGGTTTGTGTTTGGCACCATCCTCGGGCGGAGGTTTAAGGGCTTCCTGCTTGGGTTGATCTGGCTTATTCTTCGCTTTCCCTTTCTTCTTTGCTTTCGAGGCTTTGTCTGCCGTGGTGGATTGGACGGCATTAACCTCGGAAGTAACATTTGAAGTGGGTATTACCTGGGAGGTGGGTTCATTCGAAACAAGTGGTTTTTGCTTCCCAGGGTTCACGGAATTTTTCTTTGAGTATGAACTAACAGTACCAATAATACCGTCAACAGTTGGTGTTGGCGAGGCTTTGGATGTTCCTGGTCTAGGGGCATCAGGTAGATAATCATACAATGTACTTGACTGAGAGTAAACCAAGTCAAGGTACTGAGCTCACGCGATAGCTTGCTCTTCAGTGACACATGCCCCCATGGCGATATCCCGAGCTATTGGAGGCACGAACGAAGTCGTAAACCAATAAATTTGATCATACGTCTACGCCGTCTCCATTCATGGATATGATCAGAGATATGCGTAGCCGTCATTTGTCTTAAGGATGTGAGGAGGTGTGTACCCGTTTCATATCGAATGGGCAACTGAAAATGAGTGAGAAATGCCATAGCCAAGGAGTTAAAATCTTGAAAGGATCCGCGATTGAGTTTAATATACCACTTAGCGGCAGAGCCGGTGAGAGTCCTTTGAAAAAGGCAAAGCTGAATGGAATTATCAAGCCATGAATTGGATGAACACCATAGGTGATAAGTCATGACATGAGCTTGTGGATCCTCATTAGGCTTACCATCGAATTTTGGACAGTCACCGGGAATTTTCATTGGAACCGGAGGCGAATATGGATTATGCAGAATAGGATCATTAGTCAATTTAGACACATCCGGTAATTCTAAAGTCACTAAGAAAGGTAATTGAGGATTAAAGGACATCTGGGGCTGCTGTTGGGTTGGAGCACCAGGGTTCCAACCAACTGGCGGTTGCCCCCAAGGGCTTGGTCCTGACGGATTTGGCCCCATAGGGTTTTGTCCGTAAGGATTTGGGTTTTGCCCCCCAACGCTCCATGGATTACCAAACGGTCCTGCAGAAGCACCATATGGTTGCGGATAATAAGGATTCGTCTGCGGTTGTTGGTAATTTTGGTACGGGGCAAACAAAGGTTGCCCTTGAGGTTGCTGGTAACCATAGGGTGGCTGGACTCCAAATTGAGTTTGAGGAGTAAGCAGAGGTTGATAAGGCGGTTGGGATTGAACCCCAACTTGCGTTTGAAAACTAGACAGGGGTTGGGGTCCAGCCTGGGGCGAAAAACCAGGTTGAGCAGTACCAGAAAGATGTCCTGTAGGTTAGGCTATCTGGCCGGAAGGATAACCTTGTTGATATTGGGGTTGACCTCCCTGCCCAGAAGGTGGTACCTGCTGGGAATGGAGTTGTTTTTGTTGCACAATTGAAGGTTGTCCTAACGGACCAGATGGCTGAGTGGGCTGGGCAGTTGGTTGGCCTAATTGGATTTGAGGCTGACCGACTTGCCCAGAAGGTTGATTATACTGGACGGTAGGCTGACCATGTGGTTGAACAACTGGTCCAGATATTGAAGCATACTGGACATTGGGTTGGTTTGGGTTAACAGTTGATTGACCAATTTGTCCAGTAGGATAACCTTGCTGGATACCAGGTTGGGCTTGTTGAACAGAAGATTGACCTGAGTTACCAGAAGGTTGAACATAAGAAGAGAAAAATGGACCACCAGAAGCGAAAGGGTTTCGATGGAAGGATTGCCCTTGTTGGTCTTGAGGAGGTTGTCTTGGAGACTACGCAGATGAAACTTGACCACCATGAAAAGAGGTGGAGCCCCAATCAATTGACAATGGAACTGATACCTCAACAACCGGTTGAGACGACAAATACGGATCGTATGGCCCCTGTATTGGGACATTTGTCATGGTATCAAAGACTCCAAATAAGGAAGTCGAAGGACGACTAAAAATAGGGGTCGAAGAGGCTGCACAGACCGTTGGAGCGGTTGTGACTGAGGTAACAGATGGACTGCGACTTTGCGGAGTAAACGGCTCCGTAGTAGGAAAAGTGAGTGGTGACCAAATAGAACCCGTGAAAGGAGTTCCAGAGGGCATAGTATCCCTTAAAGCTTTATAGCCTGGTGGTAAGTTCGTAGTAGTGGTAGCACTACTAACACGTATAGGGTCCGTTGCGGTGGGAATTTCACCGCTCGTCGCAACGGACTCATCAGTCGTTGTAGGGGACAAATCCTCCATGTCAGAGGAAAAAGGTGGGACTGACACATGAGGAGAAGTAAAGTCCCAAAAAGGGACATTGTCCTCAGAAGGTTCCCACGTAGGGTTCCAATGAAACTGGTAAGTCTCGTCGCCTTGGGCACGAGAACTAAGTGGTTGTATACTTGGAACCACAGGAAGACTCACAACTGGTATCTCGGCAGAAGACGAAATTGGTAATTCCGCCAGGATGAAACTTCACAAAACCTAAAGAATCTACCGAGACAACCCCTACTCAAACTAACACAAAGAAAATCTAATTGGGTAAATGTTATCTTGGCCGAATAAATTTTAGGACGCAAAGACACAACTTGACCTTTTCATGTTTTAAGAGTCGAGAAAAGGACAAAAGATGACTCTAGTCTCCTTCGAATGTTTAATGAGCACGAAGTGACAAGACGCTCATAGGAACCTTTTCTTTTAAGGAGTCTGAAAAGGATCAAAAGTGACTACTCTGGAGACTCTAGGCAAAAGGTTTACCAAACAATCCGTAAAACTGCTTATACACCTCGGCAATCAGATGAAAACCAAGGACTTCCCATACTGCAGTCAATCTTCCCGAATGCTATGTTCAGTGCATTACAGCTTGTAAGGCGGCAGACTCGGCTTCCTATGGATAAAGGATGATAGCCTAGTGGGGTCTCCCGTATATACGCGACGGTACGTGGGAGCTCAGTCCGTATTGGTACTTATTGTCTCTCAGGAGGAATCACCCAACCATCAGCGAGGCAATAGTTACCAGGTTTAACGACGCCGGAACACGTCTCTATCCTAGACCTCTAGAATATGTGCGTTAGGTTCTAATGCGTTGTTAGGTTCATTCGGTTTATTTTACAGTTGATCTTCAATTAAGTTTCAGTTTTTTGGTCCTACCGCATGTGATATCTCAAAACTTCCTAAATGCACACTATATGCCAAAATCATATCATTTCGTTCAATGAATTCTAACTACAGGAGAGTTGAGATTTTCAAACAAACAAAATGAACAATAAACAAACAACAAAGATCCTAATGCAGCTAATAACAAGAAATGAAACTTTTCTTTTTCTTTTCTTTTTAAAAGCAACAAATAACAATAAATGCTAACTAACAGAATGCAAACAGATCTTTTGTTTTTTCTCTTTTTAAAATGGCATAATGCATTTAAACAAATTTCATGAGATATTAACAAGCATAAACAAACAAAAATCACTCAATGCAAGGAGAACCAAATCTGAAATACCAAAATGAATTGTCAAAACAACGAAAAGCGCACAGACCTTCAATGAACCATGTGATCTAAGTTCAAATGAAGTCAAGAAAAATACAAACAAGCTAGAAGTGAACTGCCCAGAAGCACGAAATAACAAGCTTTAACAACTACTAGACCGGTGCGGAAAACAACCAAAAAGTTGACTGGGTAATCAAACCAAAACTTCCCACAGAAGGCTCGACATGCAAAGCCACTAGATGCTCTAGGGCTGGGATACAAAATCGATAGAAATAAGCAAACAACTGAAGGATAAAGGTAACAACGAGTCACACAGAGGTCCAACACACTTCCAGAAGCTGCAAAAGATATACAAACACCAAAAATCTGAGTTTAAGGAGCTTTCAACTAACCAACTGGCAAAATTCATAGAGCTGGCGCGACTGTCAGCCTGCAACTTGCGCTATTCAGGAATTGGTGTGATTTGCTGTTGTGCAACATGCGCCAACTGGCGCGACTGTCAGAGGAAAAAACGCGCCAACCGCGTTTGCTGACCCAAAAAATAAATACAATAACTCAGGGTCTGGTCAACAGTACTCAGACAGGTTTAAAAGCAGAAAACAACTTCAAAGCTGACCCAGAAAGCTCATTTATCCAAGCAGGCAAGAGAAAACTAACATGCAAGACAAAACTCCAAGTCGTTCGGTTCATAAACCAAACCGGAGATCGACTGAAGTGGCGTTGATCTACTCCGCTAATGCAAAGCAATAGCGTTTCAAAGGCTGCCTGGCCGTGCTTCAGACTCCGTCCAAGGTTTATGAATCAAACAACAAATAGCTCCTCCCTAGTGGAGTCGCCAAATTGTTGGAGAGGTAAATCCCCTCTGCGGACAGAGGCGATCCCACTAGCCCAAAATGGGACTAGCAACAATCAAATCACGCTACTACGCAAGTTCCTAGTTGTATATTAAAAGCGGATTACGAGAACCAACCTGGAGTCCAACGCTAATGTCGAAGAAGAGTTGATACTCCCGTTCCCTTGCTCCGGCAGGTCACAATCCTTGCGATCCCCGCGTATGGATACCTGCACATGCAAAGAACGAAATGAGAACAAGCATAAAATCCACTAACATACAACTATATTTCAGTCAGAAAGGAAATAAACCAAACATTATCATGATGAGCAATGAGATTGGAACCATAACAGTAGTCGTTTATTAATGAAATAATAAACAGAGAAAGATACAACCAAGGTTCTGACGTTGAACCTATCCTCTGGCTGGGCGAGCAACTATGTATGTCTTGCAATAGACCTTCTCTCTCTCAGGATTCTGGCAGCATAACCTCCCTATGCTTCAAGAATCTTACTATCACTCAGGACAAGCATAATCACAACTAGCATTACTCAAAAACTAGCTTGTCTAATGCATGAAGACAGACTTTTATAGATGGAGAAGGGAGGAAGATAGAATGCACCAGGACACTCATTGTGGATTGACATTATCTCCGAAAAGCCATTGTGGATAGATGTCAAGGATAGATGATGACTCTCGACCTCTATCAGATGGATTTTATCCTCAAAAGACTTCGTGATCTGAAGGGAAAAAACATATGGGTGCGCGTTTGTCAAAAATCATTACCAAACTTGGTTGGCACGAGTATTGTTCTAAGACAGAGCGCTAATGGTCGCACCCCATTTTGAGGATCTCAGTGATTGGCGCAGATAACACACTGTGGACACGCGCCAATGGAAAAAGGGCACTTTTCAGGGATAATTTGCAGAAGGTGTCTTCAGGGAACATGAAGTACATACTCAGGGGAACATAATGCAAGTGTTTTTAGACTATGTCACTGCTCACAGGTCCCGGAATGCGTCCTCCAATGTATGGAAATAGGGGTAATAGGGACAGTGACCAATGGTGACAAATTATTGTGTAACACTGAGTATAGACTAAGTTTAGATATTGCGCATGAGCGATGACTTGCTCTTCCGTTACGAATCCCCCCTTCGCCACATCTTCCGTTATGGCAGGAAGTAACGACTTGATAAACCATTCAACTAATAGCTGATCGAGAATGTACGTTTTTATAATCCTACGACGACGACGCCACTCATGTATATGATCGGATATGTGAGTGGCCGTCGTCTGTTTGAAGTTGGTTAAGATTTCCGTTCCCGTTTCATACCTTATCGGTAATTGAAAATGGGTTAAGAAAGTCGTGGCTAAGGTGCTGAAATTGTCGAACGAAGCTCTAGGTAATTCAATATACCATTTAGCCGTTGGACTCGTTAATGTCCTCTGAAAAAGGCGAAGCCTTATCGAATCATCGTTTAGGGTGTTTGATGAACACCACAGATGAAATGTCATCACGTGATTCGATGGGTCTTCACCTAGATTTCCATTAAATTTAGGAATGTCCGATGGAAGTTTGTGAGGAATCGCTGGCCACCAAGGGGCGTAAGCAATTGGATCGTTTGTTAACCGGTGTAAATCGGGTAACTCTAAAGTTGCCACGAATGGTAACTGTTGATTCATGTTAGGTGAAGCATACCCAGGGTACGATGGAATTGCCTGAGTAGTTGGCCTTTGCATACCAGCATAATGTAATTGATGCTGGTATGACTGATACGGTTGGTGGACTTGACCACTGTAAAGCAGTTGATTTTGACCGTTTTGAATGTATGGTTGTCCACTGTTCGCAAAGATCTGCTCCTCAGAACCTTGGTACACTTGTTGGAATTGTGGTTGTTGGTATTGCACCAGCCACGGTTGTGAAGCCATGTTCTGTTGCGCTATACTAACCGACGGACCAAGATGCGGGGTAATTGTACCCTTTTGGACCTGTGTCGACCCACCAGTTGGCGATTGTGGTTGAGTCACAGGGTCAAGGGGCTGTTGCATTACAACCTGAGAAATCTGAGGTTGACATACAACAGGCATCGATTGAACTTGTGACACTGTTACAATAGCTGGTGTTGTCGGGATATTCGAGATAGGTACACATTGTTGCATAGAATACACAACTCTTGGTTGTTGTGGTAGTATAGGTACCCAACCACTTGTCGTAACTATAGTATAACATGAATACTGTTGAGAACTCCCGTATGGATATCCTCCCGGAGGGGGTAATGAAAGGGCATACTGCCCCCCATACGGTGGTAATCCAGAACTCAATGGGATTGTTTGCCCTTGGGGACTGGATGGCCCAAATTGACCTCCAAATGGATCAATTTGTCTAGTCTCAACATAAGAGTTGCCGGATATTATTCCGGAGGAACAAACAGGAACGGACCATACTGTCGAAATAGTCCCTGGATGGACTCCTTCTAGCGGTTGCGAGCTAGTCGGGACAGATGGTACGCCGGAAAACATCGTCGGAGTGACGGCAGGGAGTTCTACTGTCGCTGTGTCATTCGACACAGTCCTAGATGTTGACGGTTGTTTAGACATTTTGAGTCTATCCAATAGATTTCCTAGCGATTCTACAGGAACTTCCACTGGTGACAGACTAACTTCTGATGTCGAAGGAAATAGAGTGACCCCGACTCCAAAATGTGTTGGAGTACTGGCTTGCGGATCTTCTACAATTTCCTCTATCACAATCAAACCAGGTGGAAGGGGGAGACCGTCAGGTCCGTAAAATATTTCTGGTGCCGAAGAAGGGGTTGAATCGACAGTGACAGATGGTTGAGGAGCAAGACTCTCTGAACCGGTTGCAGATGGAACTGGTTCAGTAACGCAATTATTTGCTCTCAGACTAGGATCAATATCACTGTCCCTCTGTGGCTGTTGAGCTTCTTCTATAGAGGCAGGGTTTCCAGAAAAGTTTGGAGTAACTGGAATCTCAGATGTTGTTGGAACACTTGTTCTAACTTTGATAGGAGATTTTGAACCGGTTAAATGAGTTCGCTTTGTCCATACTGTTTTCGATTCCGGAGACAAAGACGGTTGACTTGTAAGCCTCCGCGAACGACGAGGTTTCAATTGACTTTCTTCCACGATTGCGGATTACTCGATCAACCAAAATACAAAAGGGGAAAATTTTTCTGAATTAAATGAACTTTTAGACGCTTTAGACACAACTTGCTTTTTCACTTTTAAAGAGTCGAGAAAAAGCTAAAGATGACTCTGATCTCCTTCGATGTTTTAACGAGCCCGAAGTGACAAATGCTCGGATGGACTTTTTTCCATTATAGAGTCTGAAAAAGGCCAAAAGGAACTGCTCTGGAGTTCTAGGCATAGGGTGTGCCAAACTTTTCGCAAAACTGCAGAATACTTTTTAGGGTACGGGCGGTCGATCTTCCTGAATGCTGTGTTCAGTGCATTGCGATCAGTAGGGCGGCCGACATGGCTTCCTATGGATAAAGGTTATATTCCTATAGGGGTCTCCCAAAATATACGCGACGGTACGTGGGAGCACAATCCGTACTGGTACTAATCGTCCCTCAGGAGGAATCACCCAACCATCAGTGAGGCGACCAGTGACCAGGTTTTACGACGCCGGAACACGTCTCTAGCCTAGACCTCTATGTTGTGCGTTATGTTGCAAAGCGTTGTTAAGTTCATTCAATTTATTTTAGGTTGATATTTTTAGAAGTTTGCCTTTCTGGATCACCACGAGATGTATGATACAATTCCTAAATGCAGTCTAAAGATGATAAGAAAGCTTTATATCTTTTCAACAATGAAAATCCTAGCTACAAAGGGAAAAGAAAGACACCATCTTTTCTCAAAGAGCATAGAGCACACAGTAATGCACTTTTTCCTAAATCAACATACAAACTGTCAAATGCAAATGCACATATGCATGTATTTGTTTTCGCTTTCTTAATATTGATGCCTAAAAAGAAAGCTGTTATATAAATTTGAATTCGATTTCAAGTGAAAACACAAACAAGTTCCTTTTTCAAAATCAAAAAGACGATTACGACACTTTATGATTTACTTGTTTCGACACTTTGAAATGCATAAATTCAAACCAAAAGACAAAATTAAAAGCTAAATCAACTGTGAACAACAAACAAACTCACTCCTAAGATCAAAACGACACTTACGACAGGTCTAGATCTTGGGGCGACAGTATGACTAGTTTACTTTTGTAATGGGAAACTGCAAATGATATAACAAATACACAAAGAACAAATATAGTTTCTTTATATAAACGAGGCGGAATTGAGGCAAAGAAAAGGGGTTTCAGATAGGTACACTGACTGATAACAGGCTGCAAAAACAGAGATGAAAACCGAGCAAAAGGAAGCAGGGAACCACAGCTGCACAAGGCAAAGACTGATCAGCGCACCCTCAACACAGAGGTTTTGACATTCAACGCAGGTAGCCTTCACAGGACCTGCATTGAAATGTAGAACCTCTTCACAGAGTCTGCGCTGAATCAGAAACGAGAGTAGTTTCTGGGTTCTGGGTTATAGTTTGCAAGTTTTTCTACAGTTTTTGGCTGGATAAAAGCTATCAATTAGGTATAATTAGGAGGATGATTTATAAGAGGACTAATATCTATCACAAAGGGTTGTTAGAGCACTTGTGGATCAGCTTCTCAGATCATAAACAGGCCCAGTGAGAGGGCTAGAGTAGCTGATCTCTACTTTGCATTTGCAAGCAAATGCAGTTCGATTTGGCACTCTTGAGTTTATGAAATGAATAGCAATAGAAACACAAGTAAACCAACAAGATACTCTCCCCAGCGGAGTCGCCAATTTGTTGTTGGGAAAAGTATCCAATACGGAATGCCCCTATCCCACTCTAAGAGGTGATAGTGCCTTAGCAACAAACAAGGAAAGCTATCTGAGTATTCTTCTTTATGAGATGCAAATAGAGAAAGAAGGATCTAACTAACCGATGTCTTCCGCTAGTTGGTCGATCCAATCACTCTCTCTCTTTCGTTCGCTTCCCGCTGCCTACTCTTTCACTGGTCCAGCTTCACACGGTTCCTGCAAGATCACAAGAGCAGAAGACTACACGAAAGATATAGATTCACATTCATAACTAGTTTAGGATCAGATATAAACTAAATATGCAAATACAACAAAACATCATTGAAATACAAGCATATAGGAGAAACTCAAGTAGCTTTATTGATATGATAAACAAGGTTCAAGAGGAGATACAACCAAGTGAGTCCCGATCCAGCATCTACCTCCCAGCAAAAGAATCCCTTCCTCTCCTCCAACAAAGCATAAATCACCCAATGCACTAATCTCAATCTCAAACCAACAGCAATTCTCTGCAAATACAAAATTCCAGCCTCCTGAACCTCTGGGTGAGAGATCCATATATAGATGTGAGCAGAGAGGATGAGTCAGCTCATGTTTTGACTTGTGGCTTCTCTCTGTCAGTTCTTGCTTCCACTTGGAGGTTGAGAACCTCTTACTCATCACTTGGTCAAATTCACTGAGGCAAGTGTCATTGAGGAAGATTCTGGAAGCTTCCAGGGTCTTGACACCTCGTTGAATGAACTTGCCATTTGTTAATTCCCGCTTAGCGCACCCTGGTAGTGCTTCTACCTGCGTTGCAGTGCAGGTATCCAGTGCAGACTTTGCATTTCAGCGCAGATAGCTAGTGGAGCTGTTGAATTGATCCTGATTTGACCATTTCTGAGTGGTTTTTGGTGGAGAACTTCTGGGAGAAGCTGTCTTTTGTTGACCTTGTTCCTCTAGGGGTAGGAACAACTCATTTAGGGACTTTGGATCCCTTGGATTATTGACATTTCATGCTCAATGCTGTAAGGCACAAAAATTTCTATAACAATAACATACCACTCATGACCTTCATAAAGAAAAAGGGCTCCACGCACATATGGAATATGATATATGGTCATAAAAACTTCAACTCTCAAAAAATATATATAATATATGTATGCACCATGTTTAAATCAATGCTCCATATATATATATATATATATATATATCTGTGTGTGTGTGTGTTACATATATACCATGCCCTTCAACAACAAAAAAAATCAACACACACCAGCCATTAGAAATAATTTAACACAACATACCAAGTCAACTCTTCAATGCATGTAACATACAACCTCCAATTTAACGCATGAGTAACTCATCCCTTCAAAAATATTCAACACATGGTGTATGACCATTAAAAACATACCAATGCAATTACATCATAGAGAAGTCACCATTTCAACATAGATACCCTATCAATTGCATAGTTCCATGCTCAACACACCATAGTTCATAGTCATCCATATGCATCCCATTACACAATATTTCCATAGGGCTTTAATGCTGAATGTAGTTCCACAACTCGGGAGTTTAATCAATGCAAAATCCAACATTCGATTCATTATAGAGCCCATAGTAGTGTACACAACATTAAAATGAAACAACCATCGCTCAGGAATTGATGCAAAAGTATATAGAACGCAAAGGGACGGAGTATAATTGTTACACTAAAAAATGTCACCATGGCTATTTACAGTTAGTATGGCTCTATCAACAGTCATGCTATCCTCTTAGGCAAGTCTTAAGCCTCTGCTCTCCATGTCAAACTCCAAAAAGAGAGAAAGTCTTTATAAATGTGTTTATCTCTGGGTACGCAGGTTCTCTCAACCTTACCTGCGGGTACGCACCTAATGTTCACAATAACTGTGTCCTTGGACGCTCTGTATGTAAAAGGGCAGGTGCGTCCCCCTGTAAAGGTCAAAATGCGCAAGTTTCATCTTTAAAAAGTTACTTGTGGTCATTTCTAGAGCATTCTAGAAGGTTGTTTGATGAGTATTGAGCGCCTCCAGATGGTTCATGTATCCCTACCAAAGAGGAACTTATCCCATCAAGAGAGGAGCTATCCCATCCAAAGAGGGGATTATCCCATTGATGGTGGACCTGATCAACTTCCTCTTGAGTACTATAAATACAGGTATTGGGCCAGAAGGAGGGGAGGTTGAAAGCTAAACATTTCTAAGGGTAGATGCTGCAGGAATTAGGACTCCCATTTAGAAGCTTGTGAGAAGAGATTGTCATCTTTGCTTGTTCTATTTGGAAGTGGGTGAGCTTTGTCAAAGTAAAGGAGAACTCTTGATGGACCCTGGGAGGAACTTCCACAACACCAAGGCTCAGGTTGTAATTGTTCCTTTTGTTTCCTATTAATGCAAATGAGTCCATTCTTCTCAATAACTTGTTATTTATGAGTTCTTTCATATACTCCTTGGTCTATATGTTAAATGTGTTTTATTTTATGAGATTATCAAGTGCTATTTAATCGTTTGATTGTTAGTGAATGCAGGTTTCGAAGTGAAGGAGGAGCTCATCCGGATCGGCGAGGCTGGACTACTACAACAGCGTTGGACTACAGGTAGGATCTAAACACTTGATTTCTTATATAGTAAATGCATGTTTAGAGAAGGATTGCTCTTGTTTCTCTTGTTTGTCACTAGAGAGTCTTAGGCTCCTAGGGAGGTTGATTTGTGTTCGCACTATCGACTCTTTCCACCTGACAAATTGGCGACTCCACTGGGGACTCCATTGATGTGAAAGTCTTTTCCTTTGTATGCAACTTTGCTCTGAGAAAAGTCATTTATTTTCTGGTTTTTGGCTCTGTGACTTTGTTTTTGGGTGGGTTAGCTTAGGGTTAGATTCAATTTAGTTTTTCTTGAATTTTCCAGTAGGACGCACCCTCTGAGTATTGCACAGTGCGTCCCTGCACGCATTGTTGCTGTGTGCATAGAGCGGGCCCGCACCTGTCTTAACTGGTTGCCTGCGTCCCCTGCTAAAATTTAAGAAAATTCCATTTTTTGCATTTTTTCTCTTAGATTTTGCTTTTTCTTAGTTTTTACTGCCCAGATCCATTAGTCTCTTGTCAAAGATCTTCACCTGAACTTGTTTCGATAGCATTGAGTGTTTTAGTGGATTTCATAGAAGTTTAAGCCCTAGGGTTTGATTTTTGAGTCGGTCTTGTAGTGACTTTGGCGGTAGAAGTTGTCAAGCCTTAGATCTCTCTGGTTTTGTCAGCCTTCTTAGAAGTCAGACCTGTCACAAAGTCTACCTGTGAGAGCAACTTACCTTTGAGTTGTCTCTTTGGCAAATTTCGAAGTGCTTGTTGATTGAGTATTGAATTCCATTTTACGAAAATAACAAAAAGATTTGAGTTTTGTTTTGACTGGTCTTTTGATTCTGCATTAGCTGGTCCTTGACTTGATTTTGGTCAAGTCAAACATCCTAGAATCATCTTTGTAGGCTTTTGCCTCGTTAGGTTTGCTTAGAGTAAATTTCTTTTTGGTTTGCTTGTGAGTCAAGTTTTCATAGATTTTATAGCTTTTGAGATTGATTTTCGTTAAAATAGATTTATATGCTTTATTAAATAAGAGAAAACACAAAAACATCTCCTTTGAAAAGTTTTGTTTCAAGTAGCTTTGAAGAGTTTTGAAAGAAAAAGAGTTTTTCATGCACGTAAGGAGTGGTCATGTTTGTATGCTTGGAAAGATAAAGAGAATTGTTTCTTTGATTGTCTTTACTAAGAAAGTTGTTTTCTATAAAATTTGCATCTCTCAACTCTCTTAGTTAGGAATTTCATTGAAAAAGGAAAGTAGCGTAAATCATCTTAGGTGCATTTTTGTAGTGGTTTGAGTCGAGTCTACACACCATTGGTTTCACTTCCGCTACCTTTTGTCTTTAAGAAAAACCTTAAAATTAACGCTTAAAGTAAAATCAACGTAGTAACTTTTATTTACTAGGGTTCTGAAACACCAATTTAGATCAGGCTAGTGTCTTGGAGTAAGAGAGTAATTAACTCTCCAAGACAACAAAACCAAACAAGTAGCTTATCTTGTGATAGAATAAATCCAATTGTCTCATTTGTACTCTGGGAAAGCTCCTCTTAAAGGAGAAGCACGAGCTCGTGTCCGAACCAGTGAGGGGATCAATCCTCCCTCGTTGGGAACGACGCCAGACACGCACGTATTACAAACGGTAAACCTCGGATTAACCATTGTCGAGGAGCCAGGGGTCACTTGTCGGTAAACCTTGGATTATTGTCAAGGAACCGGCAAGGGGATTGAGCTTGATACTCCGCCCTTGCGTGCTGTCGGAGTGTAGACTGTTCCCCCAGGTGCATTTGTTGCGGTTGGTAACCTTAGTGACCATTATCTTTAGGATTCTACCGAGGTGACGGTGGAGGGAAGATCCGACTGTACCTGGAGCAGACGTCGGCTAGACTCACTTGGATTTTCCGGGGGGTTCACTTCACTCGAGACGGTTAAAGTGGAGGAACTTGTGCCGGTCTATTCATTAAGCAGGTTTCCGGGGTAACTGTTCCACCCACCACTTCTGTACTGAATCCGGCGATGTTGGGTTTCATCACCAACTAGCGCTTTCGGTCTGGAAGGCTACTGTTTGTGCTTGGTTTGATGCCCTAGATTCTTTAGGCGTGTGATTCAAATTTGTTTGGTTCTTTAGAGACTTTAGGTGGTTTGATTTGAAATTTTACTTTGTTTTCGTGTGTAGTAGTTAAAAGTTTTTAACTGTGGCGGAATTACCGAGACAGTCCCATAGACTTCGGGGCCAGTCTCCTGAAGTTGTTTCTGTGGCCGAATTGTTGAGAAGATCCCGTAGACTTAGGGGATCACCTCCTCGAGACGACCCCAGTAATATAGAGGGTTTGAAGGTCCTTGTAACTCCTCCTAGTGGCAGTAGAGTAGGTTCACCTAAAGAAGGAGAATCTTCCCTGGTAGTCCATTCAGATTACCAAGGCCTAGAGACAGGTTATAATCCCGAAGCTGTTACAGTTTCTGAGCTTGTTGGTAGTTTTTCGTCTGCTAGTGATACAGGCGAAGAACCTGAAATATCTGAACCTGTTACTCCGACTTCTAGTGTTCCTGATTCACCTAGGATTGAAAGAGTCATAACCGAGAATCTTCCTTCTGGTTTGATAGCTATTGAAGAACTTATTCCAGAAGAGGAAGTAGGCCATGTTCTTGAAGATCAACCTACTCTTGACTTAAGAGAGCGTGAATCTATCTTTTACAGTCCACCTAGGAGTACTACTTGGTATCTTTCGTTAACTAATTATCTGGACAACTCAGGAATAAGTTTTTCTCCACCTCGTACTCCTTATCCATCCGGAGGTATTTATACTCCTGTAAATATGTCTAGTTCGTCGTCCGTGTCTACTCCATCTCCTGAAATTTTCTTGTATGGTGGTCCTTCTGTTCCTACTGGGTATCAATCACTTTCTGGTACCTTTGTGGGAGCATCTCCTCAACCCATTGATCATGGGTTATTAGCTGGAAACAATGGTAATATACCATTGGGTGTAGGAGACATTTACATGATGTCAGGTTCAGTTCCCGTTTCCCAACCTCAAGGTGGTCAATTTCCGCCTGGGGGGCAGCCTCAATTAACGCCTGGGGGGCAACCTCAAGGTACACAAATTGCGTCTGGGGCGCAACCTCAAGGTCAGTATGTACCTATGGTGCAATACATGCCTCAAGGCCAACCCCAGCCTCAATATGTACCCCAGGGTCAACCTCAGTATTAGTATTTACCTCAAGGGTATCAACCTCAAGGTCAAGGTCAACCCCAGTATCAGTATTTACCTCCAGGTTATCAACCTCAAGGTCAATACTCGAGTCAAGGTTATCAACCGCCTCAAGGTCAGTCATATGTTCAAGGTATGGGAACTGCAACTTTCAATTATCAATCCTATCCTCAATCCGGTTATGGATCTCAGTATCCTCAACCTGTTACGTGTCAATACCCCGGAATGATAGTGTGGAATCCTTCGCAAGGTCAACAGGTGTTGCAGCCAAGTATACAGTCGTTACCTCAAACTGGAAAACCTGTAGTTTCTGGTCCACCCCAGCAACCGTAACCTGTCCAGTCAAGCGTTCAAACTTCTGTAACTTCGGTAGTTACTCAGCCGCCAATCGCACCTAGTACTCCATCTCAAACGGCTGCTGCAACTACCGCAACATCTACCACACTTACTTCTGGAGTATCGACAGCTCCGGTTTCTACTGTCTCTGCAACCACCCCTCAAACATCTGTACCGTTGTCTGGATCCACGATTCAAACCACGGTCCAGATGCCTGTAGGGAAACCTGGTTTAAGTACTGTTGTAACAACTCAACCACAGTATACGTATCAACAACACCAGGGACAGTACCAATACGGGCCTGCTGTCCAACAACCGGTTTACCAGTATCAACCGTATCCTGGATATACTTATCAACAACCTCAGCAACCCCAGTACGGTCCAGTTAATCCTGGTTTTCCAGGAGGGTATAATATCCCGAATGCGATTCCTGTTCCAAGTTATCCTGGGTATCCTCCTCCTGGAGCTGGTCTTGTGACTCAGAGTTTTAGAGATCCTAACCGGCAATTGCCGTTCATTGCAACTTTGGATTTACCCGACTTGACGCGCCTAACGAACGATCCAATAAATTATCTTTCGTTCTGGGCGCCAATGCCCAATAAGTTGCCCAGCGATATACCCAAGTTCCAAGGTAAGTCTGGAGAGGATCCATCAAATCACGTGATGACTTACCACCTCTGGTATGCTTCAAATTCTATCTCGGATGATTCGATCCGTTTACGTCTTTTCCAGCGTACACTCATTGGTCTCGCGGCCAAGTGGTACATTGAGTTACCACGGGCCTCTTTTTACAATTTTAGCCAGTTAGCTACCTCGTTCTTAACTCACTTTCAGTTGCCAGTCAGATACGATAACGGCATGAAGTTATTAACTTCACTAAAACAATCGACGTCCACGTATATTTCTGATCACATTCATGAGTGGAGACGTCGAAGAAGGTTAGTGAAAGTTTTTATTCCGGACCAAATCTTAGCTGAATGGTTTGTCAAATCATTATTACCGAAGATTACTGAAGATGTAGCTAAGGCCGGAGTAGTTACTGAGGAGCAAGTCATTGCTCAAGCCCAGTATCTTGACTTAGTTTATACTCAGTCGGGTACGTTACACGAGAAGATACCAGATCTTCCAAAATCGAATCAAATCGCTGCTGCTCCTTCGGGATCTCATGCTGCTAATGGTATGATTGGTACGGTGAACACAAAGAGCAAGAAGAAATCTTCCAAGAATTATACTACTCCTATAATCACCTTGCCCGATTCCCCGACAGGAGAGTCTTCTCCTGAACTTTCCGCCGATATTCATGCTGTGGAGTCATCTACGGCCAAATCAAAAAACGGTGGAAAGAAGAAAGGAAAGAAGAAGGCTAAAGCTGACAAGGCTCCAAAGGAGAAAACAGAAAAGTCAGAAACCAATGACGAAAAGCGCAAACCTCGATATCCTTGTCTTATTTGTGAAGAAGATCATTTTACAAGAGATTGCCCGCATCGGGCCGAGGTTGCAAAAATAGTCAAAGGTTCTTCCACTCCTGCTCTGTTGAAAGATCCTTTTCCAAAGCAGGAAAGTAAGATGATAGGTTCTTCCTCGACTGCCAGTGAAGAACCCATTTTGATGATGTCTCATGTGAGGATTGCGACTCGATCACAAGATTATGGTAGTAAGGCTCCTGTTGATGGTAAGGAAGCAGAATCTTCTCATTCTATTCTGTCAACCTCAGCTCCTGGTCCCGATCCACTACAGATCGAAAAACCTAACCTAGACTTAGTAATCAAACCGCCCGCCAAGGGTGTACTTCGAAGGTCTGCTTTCAATCCACATGCGAGAGCGGCCCAGAATTACAACATTGTTGAGGACTTAGCTGTTTCACCCTCAGCAATGTCGGATTTAGAAGTGCTGCAATCATGCCCAGCACAACGAAAATTACTTTTGTCGGCTATAGGAGCTGTTGATATTCAGGACCCGAACCTGATAATCTTCGATCTAGAAAATAGTACACCGCGTCTCCCTCATCAGATGGCTTTCCAGATTCCAGTGATAGTCAAAAATAGGCCTATTCATCGGACTGTGATTGATGAAGGAGCTTCTACATGTATCATGTCAATTCAGTGTTGGAGATCGCTTGGTTCTCCTTCACTGAACCAATCCCCGACCATCCTTAAGGCCTTTGATGGCCGTGGGTTCTGTCCGTTTGGTATTCTACAGGAATTGCCTATAGGGGTAGAAGGTAAAACCGTTAGTCTGGATGTGGAGGTGGTTGATGCCCCTCTAGACTACAACCTTCTTTTGGGTCGAAGTTGGTCATATGCTATGACAGCGGTCGTCTCATCGATCTTCAGAGTAATTAAGTTTCCACATAATGGTAAGATCGTGACGATTGATCAGCTGACATACTTTTCATCCGACCCAGCCTCTTCAAAGAGTATCCAGCATGTCGGTAAGACGACAATCCCTTATAGGGACATTGGCGTAGGTTTAGTTAAGGATTTCTGTTTACTCGGAACTTTTTCTTTTCCTTCAATCAATGCGGACCCTTCGTTTGCATCAATTCATATGATTACATCAGACAACATTATTTATGACGATCCTTGGATTGTCCCATCTGAATCTGAGATAGACTCATTCGGTGATGCTATGCCTTTGAGTCCATATGAAATTGCTTATGAAGCTGTCATGTCTTTTACCGACTCGCGTTCAACAGAGATCGACCAAATGAATGTGGTCAGTGAAGAATCACTTTTCACATCAACCTTAGAACGGATAGCGTTTCCCGAAGTCGTGTCATCTGACGAACAACTTCGCGAAATCCTAAGTGTAGACGATCTACCATGGGAAGATCTCCATCACAGATCTTCGTTTTTACCTAAGGATGATGCTTTTGAAAATGATTTTTCATCTATCTTTACCGCTGAATATGTCAAAGACGCTCAGAATCCAACGAAACATTCTGATTCAGAGTTGAATTTAGGGAATATTTCTCGTACTATTCCCATTGATATTTCAGTGAAGCCCGGAATTGAAGAGAACATTCACATAGGTACCTCATGTACAGAAGATGAAATTCGAACTTACAAGGCCCTATTCCAAGAATTCCACGACGTGTTCGCCTGGTCCTACGAGGAAATGCCAGGAATCGATCCCGCTATTGTTGTTCATGAAATCAAGACCTACCCGGACGCTAAACCCGTTCGGCAACGGTTGCGTCAGATTCACCCTCGAAAAGCAGCTGCCATTAAAGCAGAAGTCGAAAAGCTGTTGAAAGCAGGTTTCATTTATCCGATCCCGTTAACGGATTGGGTATCGAATATTGTTCCGGTCAACAAGAAACAAGGAACAATAAGAATCTGTATCGATTATAGGGATATAAATCGAGCTTGTCCAAAAGACAACTATCCTACGCCTTATATCGATCAAATTATTGATGATTGTGCCGGAAGTGAGATGTTTTCCTTCATGGATGGTTTTTCGGGCTATAATCAAATCAATATTCTACCTGCGGACCAACCAAAAACGGCATTCATTTGTCCATGGGGGACGTTTGCTTATTGCAAATTACCTTTCGGGCTTAAGAATGCCGGAGCCACTTTTCAACGGGCGATGTCTTACGCATTTCATGACATCAAGCACATTGTGCAACCGTACCTCGATGATTTGCCTACTCATTCTTTACATCGAGCTGATCACCTTGTCCACTTACGAGCAATCTTTATGAGGTGTAGGCATTATCGAATTCAGTTGAATCCCCACAAGTGTGTTTTCTGTATAGAGATGGGTCGATTGCTGGGATTTGTTGTTTCAAAAGCCGGCATTCGCGTCGATCCCTCGAAGGTTGAAGCTATCATCAAATTACCTCCTCCTTCGAGTTTGCGCCAACTCCAAAGTTTGCAAGGGAAAGCGAACTTTTTACGCCGATTCATTCCAAACTACGCCGAGGTCACTAAAGGTTTTACACGGTTGTTGAAACATAACACTCAATTCTTTTGGGATGAGATTGCCCAACAATCTTTTGATGCACTTAAACACGCGTTGACCCATGCACCGTTGTTGCATCCTCCCAACTACAACCAGGACTACTTCTTATACCTCGCAGCTTCGCATTCCACCATTGGAATGGTGTTAGTTCAAGAAGATGAATTCGGAGCGGAACATGTGATATATTATCTTAGTAGGACATTAAATCCCACTGAGCTAAAATATTCGCATGTGGAGAAATTGGCCCTGGCAGCCGTTCAAGCTGTCCAGCATTTTCGACACTACATTCTTCTCCGTAAAACTACAGTCATTTCGGATTGCAACCCTATGATTTATATTTTGACAAAACAACTGCTAGGGGGAAAGTACTCTAAATGGATCGTTATCCTGCAAGAGTTCGACTTGGAGTTTGATAAGTCCAAGTCTAAGAAATCCTTAGTTTTTGCGGAATTGATGTGTGATTTCCCGCGTGCTGACACAGAAACTGTGGCAGAGGAATCCATTGCGGACGAATATTTGTTTCTTATCAGTACTTTAGATCCGTGGTACGGGGATATAATCATCTATCTCCAAACCCAAACCTTTCGGCCTGAAGCTTCCAAGTCGAAACGTCGAAAAATTTGGTTTCAATCCCAGCAATACAAGATTATTGGAGATACACTTTATCGCCGGGGGGCAGACTTAGTTTTTCGACGTTGTTTAACTCACGAAGAGGCTGAGAGGGTTTTGAATGATTGTCACTCTGGAGCATGTTGCGGTCATATGTCTGGGTATGCCACAGCTCAGAAGGTGTTGCGCGCTGGCTACTTCTGACCATCTATGTTTAAAGATTGTATCATCGTAGTCCGGAAGTGCCACAACTGTCAAGTGTTTGATCACAAGATGCGCGCACCACCTGCTCCTCTCCACCCTATAATTGTCGTTGGTCCATTCGCCGAATGGGGTATCGATTTTATTACTTGTAACCCTCACTCGGCCGGGGGGCATGCATATATCATCCTCGCGGTTGATTATTTTACTAAATGGGCCGAGGCGATGCCTACATTCGACGCAAGTGGCAAAACAACTGCAGTTTTCGTATTCAATCATATTATAACTAGGTTTGGTGTCCCACAAGCAATCATTACTGACCATGGGAGCCATTTTCGAAACATCATGATGACTGAGCTTACAAGCCAGCTTGGTTTGCGCCATGATAGTTCTACTCCTTATTATCCGCAAGCCAACGGTTTGGTTGAGTCTATCAACAAAGTTTTGGTTATCATGATCCGATGAACCATTGGTATTCATTGGTCAAATTGGCATAACATGTTATTTTCGGCGCTATGGGCATACCGAACCTCAGTGAAAACTTCAACAGGGTTCACTCCTTTCCAGCTAGTTTATGGCTTGGAAGCTGTGTTACCCATTGAATGTGAAATCCCATCACTTCAAATGGTTGTCGAATTACTTCCAGCTACTTCCGAAGAGGAGAAGCGTTTACTATACTTAGCTAAATTAGATGAGACTCGACATGACGCGACATTGGCAATCGAGACTCACGCGAACCGAATGAAAGCTCAGTATGATAGAAATGTGACTCCTCGAAGTTTTTCGGAGGGAGACCTAGTGCTATTATATGATCAAGCTAACGATAAGCTAGGTGCTGGAAAATTCGTTCCTATGTGGCACGGACCCTACATTGTAAAGCGAAAGCTAGCAAAAGGGGCTTATGAGCTGGTAGATTTTGATGGGGACTCTTTGGGTAAACCCAGAAATGGACTTTACCTAAAGAGGTATTATGCTTAAATGGTGGGTATGGAGAATTTTTAGTTAGGTTAGGTTTTCTTTCCAGCTAGTATGTTTGTTAGTTTAGTTAGTGTGCTTAGCTTAGAGAGTGTGTTTTTTGTCGTTATTCTAGCTTATCTTGGTTTTACTCTTGATATTGCAGATGTCGACGCCTCTCCAAACATACATCGGATTTGCTGATGGTGCTTGTCGTAGTACACGGAATATCTCTTCCGCAGCCTGGGTTATCTATTCGCCCTCTGACGAGTTAGTTTCTATGCATGGGGTAAGCCTCGGTCAAACAACGAACAACATTGCAGAGTACAGTGTAGTGGTTGAATTATTATCCGAATCTATTTCATTTGGAATTCGACGTTTGATAGTGAGGTTAGATTCTGAACTTGTTGTATTACAGCTTAATAGAGTATATGCCATTAGAAATCCTGTGTTATTAAGGTTATTTTTGAGAGTGCATCTCTTGGAACGTGAATTTGATTACATTGAATATCAACATATTCCAAGGTCTTTAAATACATTAGCAGATGCGATTGCTTCTCGAATGTTGGACAGACATTTACGATAATCATGCAAGTAAATTTAAAAACATTTCATCACATATGTTAAACAAGATAAGCTGGTAATAGTGATATATATATAGATAGAAGTGTGTCAAAAAATATACATCGTCTTCGATCATAGGTTGAAAAAAACCTTATGATCGGCAAAATGATAAGTACAAAAAGTAAAAAATGTCATATGTGTCTACAAAGTGACTAGCCAATCACTGGTGGTGCTCTCTATACGACACCACTGCACGGGCTACCTTACACAAGAACCTCCTAAATGGCGCAGGGACTGCGACTACATAGCGCTGAAGTCTGATAGGAATATCATCTATGTTAGTCTCAGGTATATCCACCGTCAGGCGCTCTAGATCCTGCTCCAACTCAGCTAGTGACTCTGCAGCCGTGTCCTGTGGAGCCGGTACCGGTGCAACTGGATGTCTCCTCTCAAAAGGCCGGAGGTTGGTTGGGCGCTGTGGACCAACATCTGCATTTTAAAAATTTTTACTGTCAGTTTTAAGACGATATATATAAAAAACAAAAAAATATATATATAATTTGAAAACTTGTGAAAAATAAAGTACCTCTATCATCCCATTGTTCTCCCTGTGGAAGAACCATGTCCGGATCACCTCGAAAATCTACTCCGGCATACGGAAAGTCCTGGATCGAAAAAACCTGGTCCTCTAACCAGTGAAAATAACTATCAGGGAATCGAACAACCGCCGCGCCCTCGTCAGGATGTCGGGCCATCACCTTAACCCATCGTATCAGCTTTGGCTCCCGAGGACCCAAGATTTCAACAGTGAGGTGCTGAGGGATCAGCATCAGAACTCTCTCTAAGGAAAAGCTCACAACTAGAGGCCCATATCCAAAGGTCTTCAGTTGTTCGTTCTTTACCCTAGTCAGTTGGCCCTTCATATTGGCTGACACAGCATCACACCAGTTGAAAATGGTGCCTTGGAAACAGTCAATCGCCATCCGCATTTGGGACCTGGTGGCAATATGTAAAGTGGATGCACCGCAAATTCTGGTAACCGTGAAAGCTATAACCTTGAGTTCACGTAGAGAGATGTGTTTGATTTTTACGCCTTTCGCATGGTGTGCATTGGGTATGCACCAATCTGCCCGGAGACTAGCAAGGGATTGGCCACCCGGCCTAGTCCCGGCTAGATTGAGTTGCTCACCCCTATTTGGCAAGCCAGTGAGAAAGTATATGTCAGAGGGCTCTATCTTGAGCTGGTGCCCTCCGATGTAAAAGCATTGCTCATGAATGTTCCATCTCTCAACCAGCCACTCCAAGAATCTCACCTGAGCCCTCATGCCAGGTATGGCCCAGTATTTATATAGTCTGCATGCTTTTAGGGCATCAATAGAAGGTTGATGATTAATTGTGGCTAAATCAACGTCCTCGTGCTCTCTTTCTCTCCAATCCAACATGGTGAGTGCCCTACACACCAAGAAATGAAGGATAGAATTGATTTGGGAAAATTCAGATGGTTGTGTGTGGAGTTTGGGGTTTCAAATTCCGCCTTTCGCGGGGGACGCACCCCGCGTTCAGGACACAGAGCATCGGGACGCAGCTGGCTTGAAGGTGGGCTGCGTACCCCGACCTTTTTCCTGTGTGGAAAAAAGTCGGGGGATGCAGGGCACCCTTAGGGCACCTGCGTACCCCGCAGAGCGATTTTTGAAACCTAAAACCCCCCAAAAACCAAAACTAAAATCTAAAACAAACTTTTAATTGGATAAAATTGAAGAGGGGGATGTTGTGAAATACCTGGAAGAGACGGCATTCGATTCTGACGGTCGGATTCTCCGCAGCGACCACGGGAAGTTTCTTGCCAAAAGCCCTTTTTTCAACCTCAACAGTAAAATGGTAAAAATGACATGGTAAAAAGTCTTTTTATAGGTTTTTTGGATGAGTGAATGCTAGGTTTGTTCATTTTTCACCATGGAAGGATACTTTTCAATGCATTTTTGCCTATCTTAAACAGGTATGAGTAATGTGTCGTTTTTGTGCAGGACAAAGGGATTTAGAGGGAAAATTGTCATTTTTCACGAACCAAAATATCAGAGTCATCTTTTAAGCTCTTTTCTAACTCCTAAAATATGAAAAGATTGCCGAGCGTTTCTTTTACACTCGTTAAAACGGAATTAAAAGATGGTCCCCTTATAGCTCTTTTCTGACCGTAAAATCAGGAAAAGATTGCCGGGTTTTTGTCGTTTCAAACTCGATATGGAAATAAAACGACGTGTCCTTGATCGCTTTTTACTTTTCAGGTCAGTGGCACTAATTATGAAAGTACTCCTTGGTCGCAAGATCAAGCGGTTCCCCCAGGTATTATTTTATACTTTTTCGGGCTTGAGGGACACAAATCTACGAAAAAGTTCAACTTGGAGTCTTCTTAAGTTTTTCAGACTCTCTAAAATTGAAAAATGCTGAGTTACTCCTATACTGGGCTCGTTAAAATTTCACAGTAAAGGACCTGTTCAATTACAAACAGGAACGAACCACTCCTTCCTAGGGTTCAAATCAAAACTAGGTTGAACTCATCCAAAGGATGAGCTTATAATCAAGCATATGTTATCCTCCTCAAGCTTGTTAAAAATAAAGAGGTACTTGCCAGAAATGGTGGGGGAAAAGAGAGAAGAATGAGCCTATTTGTTATCTTTTGTCCTAGAAGAAACTTTATTACCACTCTTGGACACGACACTTTTCATTCACCTGGGTTGGGAAATCCTTTACCTCACAATTGATCAAACCACTTTGAAAGTCTTCAGCCAGGTTCCGGGGATTAACTTTGAGTTATTCATCACCAAGCCATCTGTCGTGTCGTTATGTGTTCAAGAGGTCTGCAATAAAAACTTTCATCTGCAAAATACTTATCATCCATTTGACCATCCCTGAATCAGTCCTTACAACAACATTTCTTCAACTTGAACAATGATTTCGTGTTGTGGGCTTGCCTACAACGAGTCGCTTTCTATCGACATCAGCACATTATCTAGAGAGATGACTTAGAAATCGTCAGTACCTTGAAGTCTGCATGCATCAATGGCAGGTTTCTCGCCTTTGACGTCAGTTTACATCATTGACTTTCGATCGAAGGACTCCGTGAAATGTTCGACATCAACTCATTCATTCACATCTCATGGATTGTACTGGGTACTTTGAGAACCATTGACATTATTGGTGGTCTCTCTCACACTTGTTAACAGTTTACATCATCGACTGGTAATCAAGTGGTTTCTACCATGTTTGACATCAAATCATTTATTCGCATGGCTAGAATCGTACCAACTCGAGAAGTAGAAATGAAGACCCTGGATCCAGTTTCCACCATCCAGGCTGCGAGGAGTTTTGTATTCAATGTCTAAGTAGACTAATCATAAACAGATGGCTGCGCCCATACTGTGTCTACAAAAGTCTATGATTATGATGTACTACAAGATCATTCCTGTATCAGAGTAGTTAGTCTGTTAGTTAAAGTTTTGATCTGAGTATGGGAATGCCTACCTCAGTGATGATATAATCTTATACATGTATTTTGTGTTGAAAATTGCAGGTTCTGACCAGGCTCTCCACGAGATAATCCTTGAAATGATAAAGCGCTTCACCCTTCCTAGATAATACAAAACCCTAATCTATTACAGGCTTCGCACTTTAGGGGGCAATCTGTTACACTAAAAAATGTCACCATGGCTATTTACAGTTAGTATGGCTCTATCAACAGTCATGCTATCCTCTTAGGCAAGTCTTAAGCCCCTGCTCTCCATGTCAAACTCCAAAAAGAGAGAAAGTCTTTATAAATGTGTTTATCTCTGGGTACGCAGGTTCTCTAAACCTTACCTGCGGGTACGCACCTAATGTTCACAATAACTGCGTCCTTGGACGCTTTGTATGTAAAGGGGCAGGTGCGTCCCCCTGTAAAGGTCAAAATGCGCAAGTTTCATCTTTAAAAAGTTACTTGTGGTCATTTCTAGAGCATTCTAGAAGGTTGTTTGATGAGTATTGAGCGCCTCCAGATGGTTCATGTATCCCTACCAAAGAGGAACTTATCCCATCAAGAGAGGAGCTATCCCATCCAAAGAGGGGATTATCCCATTGATGGTGGACCTGATCAACTTCCTCTTGAGTACTATAAATACAGGTATTGGGCCAGAAGGAGGGGAGGTTGAAAGCTAAACATTTCTAAGGGTAGATGCTGCAGGAATTAGGACTCCCATTTAGAAGCTTGTGAGGAGAGATTGTCATCTTTGCTTGTTCTATTTGGAAGTGGGTGAGCTTTGTCAAAGTAAAGGAGAACTCTTGATGGACCCTGGGAGGAACTTGCACAACACCAAGGCTCAGGTTGTAATTGTTCCTTTTGTTTCCTATTAATGCAAATGAGTCCATTCTTCTCAATAACTTGTTATTTATGAGTTGTTTCATATACTCCTTGGTCTATATGCTAAATATGTTTTATTTTATGAGATTATCAAGTGCTATTTAATCGTTTGATTGTTAGTGAATGCAGGTTTCGAAGTGAAGGAGGAGCTCATCTGGATCGGCGAGGCTGGACTACTACAACAACGTTGGACTACAGGTAGGATCTAAACACTTGATTTCTTATATAGTAAATGCATGTTTAGAGAAGGATTGCTCTTGTTTGTCTTGTTTGTCACTAGAGAGTCTTAGGCTCCTAGGGAGGTTGATTTGTGTCCGCACTATCAACTCTTTCCGCCTGAAAATAATGGTAGGAAAATAGGAGTTACATAGCAGAAAATATGTTAAAAATGGATTTGTAGCTCTGATACCATGTCACACTAGGTTTGTAACTCCGAAGGAAATTGTGTTTACATTAAGAGGAATCATGAATATATATAACGTTAGGTCCCTACACTACTAGTGTAGCCCCATATTGTTATTAGTGAAACCCCCTTATTGTATTGTTATGCCCACGTGGTTCCCATATTGTTATTATTGTTCCCCATAGTAGCGACTATTGTTATTGTTGTACCCTTACATTATTATTGTTATGTCGTCTCTGATTATATTGTGAACCCTTAGACTCCTATAGATAGAAAGGATGTCTTTTCATTTGTATCATGGAAGAATTGTTAATTTGTGTAATGTAAATGAGGTTTCCCCCTAGAAGAGACTTATTTTGAAGTTGTTGATCTATCTCTTCTTCTATCTTGTGAGCTAGTTTCATAACATTTGGTATCAAAGCTTTGGATTCTAGGGTTTCATTGCTTCAAACAGGACATCATGGAATTTTCACTCTAACCTTTTTTCTATGAAGTTTAAAAATATGAAATTAAAACCCATTTGAGCGGAAATCGTTATGAACCTCGTGTCCAAATTTCAGATATTGTATCACTATATTGTCGGAGATACAATTTGAGGAAGTTATGGTTTTTTCAGGCTCCAGAATTCAATCGCAAACAGGTGACCTTGGGAAAATCGTCATAAATTTCTCTCTAAGAAGCAGATTCAAATTTTGTAAAATGTAACAGAAAGAGGATAGACTTTAGTTTATTTTGTATCATATTTAGGGCTGAAGGTCGAAATAGTGACACGTGGCACTTCGTACAAATTTGCTTTACTGAATGAGTCTATAATCTGGTCATCGTGGAATATTTGGCATAACTCTTTCTTGGAGAAATCTCGATCAGGATTGTGGGGTTGGAAAGAGGACTCAAAGTGCTACCACGAGATGAAATTTTAGGACTTGGAGATCCGAAATTGCAGAGTTACAATTGTTTCAATATCGAGATCCTAAAAGCAAGAAAAACAATGACTCGAATCAAGAAAATAGAGACACTTAGTAAGCAAAATTGAATGGATGATTTGAAGAATTCAATTGAAGCTAAGATAAATGATTTTATCTATGACATTTAAGCTAAGATTGATGGTATAGAATAAAAATTAAAAGGAAACATGGAAGATTTAAAGAAAGGCAAGGAAGGTTTGAAGGAAGGTTGGACAAAGTTGCTACAAGAAAGGGTTCCTAATGATGAAAAGGTAGATATGAGGAAGTTTGATGGCAAGAATCTGGTAAATTGGATACTATATATGGAGCAATATTTTTATCTACATAAAGTGAAAAACACACAAAAGGTACATATTACATCTTTATATTTAGAACCGAATCAGTTTGTATGGTATAGAGGGTTTTGTTCTCGTAAACCACTTGTCACCTGGTCAATTTTCATGGAGGAAATGATAGCACATTATGAGGATACAAAGAGAAACACCTTCTTTATCCAATTGATATATCTCAAATAAAATGGTTCAATGGAAAATCACATTGAGGACTTCCAAAAATTCAATATAAGGGTAAACAATATTCCACAGAAGCATAGGATGAAGTCTACATAGGGACTTTAAAGGATAACATCCAACATGAGGTTTGCCTTCGGGAACCTGATTCATTAGAGAAGGAATTCATGTTCGCAAGAAAAATTGAAAGAAAAATTATGGCAACAAGGAAGTCAACCACTCATAACTATAAAGATGGAAGTGTTGTTGCTCCTAGCCTCCCACAACCTACAACGTTGACACCACAACAATTGGAAGAAAAAAAGAAAAAGGGATTTATTATATTTGTGATAGAAAATACACTAAAGGTCATAAGTGTGTTGAGAAGAAATTATTTTAGATAGATTGTGAAGAGGAGGAAGAAAAGGATCAAGAAACATCAAAAGAAGAGGATATACACTAGGAACCAACCCGAGAGAAAGAAGAAATGAATCAGACCATATCTTGTAATGCATTGGGAGGAATTACCACTCCTCACACTTTCAAGATAGAAGGACATATCAAGAAAAAAAAGGTTCAAACAATGAAATATCACATTGAGCATCAACAACAATTTCTCCAACTTTTAAAGGATAACCTCACTTTGGCGCAGAATCAAATTAAACAACAGGGAGATCAACATCATAGCAAAAGAATTTTTGATGTAGGTGACTGGGTATTTTTATGGCTACAACCATACACAAAAACGTCCCTCAAGAAAGCTAATAATGATGATAAATTATCACAAAAGTACTATGGTCCTTACAAGGTGTTGAAAAAATTGGTACTATGGCATACAAATTGGAGCTTTCTATATCTTCTCGAGTGCACCCAGTTTTCCATGTTTCACGCTTAAAGAAGGTTACAGGTTACAATATCCTTTTTCAAAAAATATTGTCGGAACTTCACGAAGAAGGAAAAAACATATTGGAACTTGAAGCAGTCATGAAAATAAGAACCTGACAACTACGAAATCAATCAATTTCAAAGTATTTCATAAAGTGGAAGAACTTAACCACTGAAGATTCTGCAAGGGAGGATGAGAATTTTATAGAGAAGCATCCAGAACTACTCAGGCATTGAGGACAACACTTTTTTTAAGGGGAGGGGTATGTTAGGTCCCTATACTACTACTGTAGCCCCTTATTGTTATTAGTGCAACTCCCTTATTGTATTGTTGTGCCAATGTAGTCCCCATATTGTTATTATTGTGCCCCATAGAAGCCCACTATTATTATTGTTGTTCCCTTAAATTATTATTGTTATGCTAGCTCTGATTATATTGTGACCCCTTCGATTCCTATATATATATAAAGGAGGTATTTTCATTCGTATCATGGAATAATTGTTCATTTGTGTAATGTAAATGAGGTTTCCCTCTCGAAGAGGCTTATTTTGAAGTTGTTGATCCATCTCTTCTTCTATTTTGTGAGATGGTTTCATAACATACACGCAGAGGGAGAATATTGTGATTCATCTTCTAATGTATCTTCATCTTCTTTATTTTTTTATTTACACTAATTTCCCAATCCCATGGGATTAGATATCAACAAGCAAATTTGGGTTTGAAAGCTTCTGGGAAAATTTTGAGGTAGAAAATGACATTTTTGGGAGTGCAACTTTGCCACTAGTGCGACATCTATTTTTCCCTATTCTACACATAGAGACTATCACGCCAGGTATATGGAAACTCCAGAAAATTGGATTTTATTAAGAATATCATTAATATATACACATAGCAGTGAGACCCTTGGGATTCACATTCCAAGGTCTCTTCATATTCTCATTTTGTATTTACACATTTACAAGATATTTTCGAATCCCATAGTATTAGGTGTCGAGATCCCCCCTTAATCTAAATGGGTGTTTGTAAGTCCAAGCATCATTTTGAATATTTAAAAATGATCTTCCAAGCGGTCTGATAAAGAGGTATATATTAGTTTTTGGTAGAATAAGAAGTGATCTAGGCTTGAAATTGGTGGATAGGCTAAGGCACATGAGTTCTAAAGAACCCAGAAACCGTTTGGTGAAATTCCACCTGGATTGTATTTTATTAAAATAATTGATATTTTTAATGGGGTTCCTAAGTCTAAACTTAGGGAAATTAAAATATTAATGGATATTAATCAAAATATGGGTGAGAATGATCTAGAAGGCATATCAAGTCATGTTTTAATCTTAGCCATTGATTAGAGACTTAATCTTGGCTGTTAAATTCTCAATAGGAAAAATATAAAATGGAGGCTTGGGGTTCATTTGGAAACACAAAGAGAGAGAGAGTGAATTGATCTAGAGTTTGATTTTGGGGCTAGGAAGCTGAGAAATTCGAACTAAGTGATCATTATGTAGCAGAGGAGCAGTGAGAATCTAGAAGAAGGACTTTCTGGAGAATACTGACAGAGAGGCGAAGAGAGCTTCTAGAGAGGCAACGCAGTAGCCTAGAGAGTTGATGCTGGACTAGTCTGGGCCCATGCAGTCCTGACATAGAGCCAGAATGGCCAGCGCAGAGCAGAAAAGCTGTCTATCACGCAGAATCTAGAATTTCCAGAACTGCCGGGAACTGTCGGGAACTGTCGAAACAGCCAGAAGAGCTGATGCAGAGGGAAGAGAAGGTGATGCAGGGTTGACACAAAGCCAATGCAAAAATAGCTGGGGTTATCCAGTATTGTGCTGGATTAGCTAGAATTCTGTCGGGTGAATTGAGGTAAAAATCACTCATATTTTCCGCCAATATTTTTCTCTGCAAATGATTGCTAGATGATCATCCTAGATTTGTATTCAGATATTTCTCCTGCATAATAATAAATCCTCAGAACTACTACACCATTTTTCTCGTATTGGGTTTTTTGGGGACTATTATGTCCAAAAAGAAGTGTGGCCTATGTATCTTGTTCTTTTCTCTATTTTCTGTTTCATGAGATCAAACATTTAATTAGTGTAGGCTGCAAAAGTAATTTTCTTCAGTAGTCAGAAGAATAGCTCGATGAATGTAATTTAAAAATCAAGTAGGTAAATTAGTTTCAGATTTGTTGCAGTAGGGGTTGCTTCGAGTCTATGAATTTTCACGTGGTATCAGAGCATTGATTTTGAAACATGAAGAGCATATCTAGTGCTTAGTAGTGAAGCCGAAAGCTGCGCTTAGCAGCAATTCGAATCCCATTGAAGGGATTGCACAGTCCTTGTGGGGAAGAATATCCAAAGAAATCTCTCTCTGAGTGAGACGACAGAGAGGTATGATTTCCAGTTTGTGAGTTTGCAGAGGAAAAGAGATTTGATGAATGTAATTTAAAAATCAAGCAGGTGAAGTAGATTCAGATTTTCTGCAGTAGGGGTTCCTTTGAGTCTATCAATTTTCACATGGTATCAGAGCGTTGATTTTGAAACAGGAAGAGAAGATCTAGCATTGAGAAGTGAGGCCGAAAGTTTCACTTAGTAGCAATTCAAATCCTATTGAAGGGATTACGCAGTCCTTGCCAGGAAGCAGATATGAGGAAATCTCTCCCTGAGTAAGATGAAGGAGAGGTATGATTTACAATGTGTAAGTTTTGAGAGGCAGGGGGAGTGACACAGAGCCCTAGTGCATTGCTTGAAGGGCGCAATTTCTATCGGGGCAGAAATCCACTGGAAAAGAACGAAGAAAGGGGAATTTTCTCCTCAGAGAACTTTTCGCTAGAAAGTTCGAATTTCTCACTCACTGAGCCGTGCTAAGCAGTGACTAGAGGAGTCAGTTCGATAGTTGGGTGAGATGGCATCGCATGGGCTCAACTATTAGGACAGTTTGGACAAAGCCTCCAACCATGTCATATGGAAGACCAAAATCTTAGTTGATTTGGAGGAATATGATCTCGAGGCATACGTCAAAAGTGTTGTAGCTGTTCTTGCTGACAATGATCAAAATAAGAAGTACAAGGCTGAGTAGGGGAAGGAAAAGAGGCTCATACTTGATGGAGTTCGATATCATGTGGTCTCACACTTGCAGGGAAAGGATACAACCTAAGAGATGTGGGAAACCTTGTTGCCAGTGTATGAAGGCTCTTTCGAACAACAAAAGATGTATTTAGATTAGAAGTTGTAGGGGACCTTCATGCAGAAAGGAGAAGGGGTGAACCTCTATCTTAAAAGTCTTCAGGACACTAGAGACCAGCTTGTTGCAGTGGGGTAGACTCCTCAGCCTACCATGATGGTGAGGATAGCCTTGAATGGAGTCTCGGATGAATGAAAAGTTTTTGTCCAAAGCATATTGGGCAGGGAATAACTACCTTCATGGGAGGAGATGTGGGAGGATCTTCAACAAGAGGAGTTAAGGAGGGACCTAGTGAAGGTCAACCTATTTGGCAATAGTGGGAGTGGCACAAAAACAAATGAAGAGGAGGAAAACGCAGCTATAGCATCTAAGGGAGAACAGAAGCAGAAGCAGAAGAAGGACATTTCGAAGGTGAAATGTTTCAGATATGGCGAGATGGGTCACTTTGCATCTCATTGTCATTTGAAGCAAAATGATAAGGACGATAATCATGATCCAAAGGTTTCAGCCGCGAAGATAGACAAGGAAGAGTATGCCATCAATGCCCATGCATCTCTAGGAGGGAGATGGGGCGGTATTGAGTTGTAGTCGGGAGGACTACATGTGGGTAGGATCCTTGAGGAGTCCACCTCTTGGATCAATTACTTGCTATGGGAGCCCACGATTTAGCAGTAGCTAGATGGACTTAGTGTCATATGATGCAGTGGCTCATTTGGATGACAGATGCAGTAGCTTGGGACCAGAGATTGATCAATGCAGAGCAAGGTTGGCAGCACTACAGATGGCACAGTGCAGAAGTCAGCAACAGCGTAGAGGATTCAGAGGGTCAGCAAAAGTCAGGTTCCAACATTCATTGTATTATGTTGAGCACAGTTAGGTTCAACTAATTTTGGATGTTTTTAGTTGCTTCTCTCAGCAACTAAGTTGTAGTACGGATGCAGTGTTAGTAGTAGCAGTGCTAGTAGCATATCAAATGCAACGTTTGAGAGGGAGATGTAGTACAGATGCAGTAGTGGCAGTGGCAGTGTCATGGGAAGTTGTACAACAGCAACAACAACACAGTTTTGGTGGCAGAAAAAGTGTAGAAAGGAGGTGCTTCAGAAAAAAAGCAACATGCAAGTGGACATTGTTTCTAGAGCACTTTCCTCGGCAAGTGGGAGTGTTAGTTTTTGGTAGCATCAGAAGTGATCTAGTCTTAAAAATCGGTGGAGAGGCTAAGGAACATGAGTTCTAAAGAACCCAAAAACCGTTTGGTGAATACCGACTAGGATTGTATTTTATTAAAATAATTAATTTTTTTTAGTGGAGTTCTTAAGTCTAAACGTAGGGAAATTAAAATATTAATGGGTATTAATCAAAATATGGGTGAGAATGATCTAGAAGGCGGATCAAGGCATGTTTTAATCTTATCCATTGATTAGAGCCTTAGTCTCAATCATTGAAGTCTCAACAAGAAAAGTATAAAATGGAGGCTTGGGGTTCATTTGGAAAGACAAAGAGAGAGAGAGAGAGAGAGAGAGAGAGAGAGAGAGAGAGAGAGAGAGAGAGAGAGAGAGAGAATTAATTTCGAGTTCGATTTCTGGGGCTAGGAAGATGAGAAATTCGAATTAACTGATCATTTGCACCAGATGGGCAGTAAGAATCCGGAAGAAGGACTTTCCAGAGAATACTAACAGAGAGGCGGAGAAAGCTTGCATAGAGGTAGCGCGGTAGCCGGTACAGCTGTTGTTGTGCCAATATGGGCCCACGCAGTCCTGACGTAGAGCTAGAAGGTTCAACACATAGAATAAAATCTGCTAGTCACGCAGAATCCAAAACTGCTTAAACATTCAGAACTGTCGGGAATCACCAGAACTAATGGAAACTGTTGGAATTGTCGAGAGAGATGACATAGAGGGAAAAGAAGGTGATGTATGGTTGATGTAGAGCCAATGCAAAAATAGAAAAGTTTTTCCAATCTTGTGTCAGATCAGCTGAAATTATGCTGGGTGAAGTGAGGTAAAACTCACTCAGATTTCCACCATTATTTTTCTCTGTAAGGGATTGCTAGATGAGCATCTTAGATTTGTATTCAAATATTTCTCCTGCATAATAATAGACCTTCAGAAATGTTGCACCAGTTTTCTTATATTGGGTTTTTCCGAGGATTATTATGTCCAAAAATAAGTGTGTCCTATGTGTCTTGTTCTTTATTTTGTTTTCTGTTTCATGAGATTAAATATTTAACTAGTGTTGGCTACATAATTAATTTTCTTCTGTATTCAGAAGAATAAATCGATGAATGTAATTTAAAAATCAAGTAGGTGAAGTAGATTTAGAGTTGCTGCAATAGGGGTTCCTTCGAGTCTAGGAATTTTCACAGTATACAATATGCTCCTTTGTGGAACAATGGTATAGGTGAATAGTCTTGGCCTCAACAGGATTTCAAATCAAATGATACTTTGTATTGATATGCTTAGTTTGATATTGGAATTTTTTATTCTTTGCCACTCTTATCATAAAATTATTGTTAATTAAAAGAAGAGTAGAATTCACTTGTTTTTCCTACAATCTTCAAGAAATTTTTTGAGCCACACAATCTCCTTGGTTACTTCTGCAGTTTCCAAATAGTTGTCCTCTGTTTTGGAATCTTTTGGAACTAACTATTTGTGTCACCACCAAGTGACAACTCCTTATCCAAGATTCATAACATAATATGAAGTAGATACTCCATTTTCCTTATCTCCATAAAAGTCTAAATCATAGCATCCAATCAAGTTGAAGTCATCCACCTGTGTATATTTGAGTTGAAAGTCTTGAGTCCCCTTCAAATTCTTTATAACTGTTTTTGTAGTAAACCAATGACCCTCAAAAGGTTTTTTTATAAACCTGGGAAGGTTTCAAACAACAAATGAAATATCTATTTTGGTAGTAGCGAGGTAGTTAAGACTTCCTATGAGTTGTTTGTACTTAGTTGCATCCTCAATATCTATGTCATGTTGTGTGTTGAGGAATCAATCTGCTTGTAGATTAGGGTTTATTTCTCTTACTTTATAATTACTTGTGAGTGTTTGTTGGATTTTATTACTTTATTATGTTTTCTTCATCAAGAAATTGCCAAAACATAAACTTCATGAAGATCACAAGAAACAAAGAACACCATATATAGGCTTCAAGCCAGGGAAAAACTCCAGAAGGGGGAAAACCCCAAAAACTTCTCTTCTTATAGAACCAAATCAAAGTGAGACATCCAAAACCAAAGACAACGACCTTCACAAGGAACCAAGTCATCCCTCCTTTCACATATCCTCCAACCAAACCAAGTCAACAAGAATCAAAGTTGATCAAATCTATTCAAGCCAAATTTTCAAACCTAAACTTTGTGGAGTTTCCCTAGCACCTTCGCAGACTTGTCCCGACACCTTTGTAGAAACATAAATTTGTCCTGTAGTTTGCAAAGTAACCTCAAAAGTTGTTAGAAATTAAATAACATAGCAATGGAACACATAAAATATTTCAGAAACAAAAACACAAAAAATCATAAAACAAGAGGTTCAAAGATATATGTGGTTCACCCAATTTGGTCTACGTCCACGAAGAAACATCCAACCCTTCCTTTTATATTATCTAGAAAGCTGAAGGGATACAACCTACAACAAATATGTTGTAACTTCCTCTTCACTCTCACATAGTCTTCTCTATTTTCCTCATGCAAAATAATACATAGTCGCAATACAATTCTCTCATATAAACTGAGGGTTTCCTTCTACAGAGAAAAAAAAAAAAAACCCAAAATTAACATAAATTCTACTGTCAAATTTCTTGCTTAATGAATGGCCCTGGACCCCCCAACGAGAATAGTGGGGAGGAACTCCCCCCACACCTGTCAGGGACTAGGATTGAAACATGCCTAAAATAAGACCTCTGAATCAGGAAGATAATTAGGCTCCACACCCAACAAGAAACTTTGCATGTGTGGAAAAAGATGAGCAAAAACTAGAATTTTCTTCCTTCCTTGTATTCTTCTCTCTTTTTTTGCATTCACACTTCTTCTCCTTCTCTCTTACTTAGAAATCGAATTGTGTGTGAGTGAGAAAATGAGGTCAAATTATCTTCCTTTTATTGTCATCCAAGAAGTCAAATTGGGCCTCTTCAAGGCTGCCTTGACAAGGGAGGGTCGACTTGGTCTTGTGGGACAAAATGTCTCCTTTTGACATAAAAATAATATTTTTCTTTTGTTACAAAATAGTCCAAATGGGACTTTGACACATGATTATTTTTCTTCTGGACCAGAACATGCTTAGACTAGAAATAATAATAAAATTTATAAATTCCTTTTTCTTCTTTTTCCTTTTTACAAGAAATACATATTGATACAAGTATAAAGATAATTATGAAGACCGAACCTAGTTACATTTTTCAACACCCCCTCTTAACTAGGGAGGTATTCATAATTACACAACAGGATACAAGGATACTTATCTTGAAATATTCTCATAAGAAGAGTTCATATTGATAATCCATCATCAATCATCAACATTGTAACCGAAATTGTCAATCTCAACTTAGATAGGCCTTAACAGAAAAGCTCTAACTCTCCACTAGATTAAAGCACAATGTTGGGTGGCATATATTTAGACACCATCACCACAACTTCTCAAGGTGCATACCCCATTTGAATGTTCACCAGTTATGTTCTTACAATACTATTCTTATCTTGGATTCCCAATCCTCAAAGAATATTAGTCCTCTTGACTACTATTATCTTGGATGCCCTTGCTCCTCCTCAAAGACTATCAATCCACGGGACTAATCCTATATTTGATTCTCAATCCTCAAGAAGCATCGGTCCCTTATGCTTATCCAATCCTCGATTCTCCCTACCAGTGCCTTTACTAGACTTACAATTGTTAATCATGGGCCTAGTGCATGACAAATGGAGAATATGTTATCCCTCATCACTCCCTCTGAACTAGGGAGGGGATATCCACAAGTCCAAACTATCAAATACTCAAACTTCTTATTTGGAAGAGACTTCATTAATATGTCATCTACGCGTTCGTCTATGGAGATGTATTATAGCTTCATGACCCTATCTTATACCAAGATTCTAATATAGTGGTACTTATTATTGATATGCTTTGTCCTCGCATGAAAAAATGGTTCCTTTGTCAACCTTATGCAACTCTTCTTGTCACATTGTATAACGGTAGGTTCCAAAGGTCCTTAAAACAAATTTGAAAAAAAAATTCTGATCCAAACAACTTCTCTACCAACTTCATTTGTTGTTATATGTTTTTCTTCAACTCTACTCAATGCAATTTAATCTTGTTTCCTACTCATTCATCTTATCATAGAAGATCCCAAACCAAAACATGCACCAGTAGTATTGTTTCCATCTGCATCGCTGCCTCCCCAATCTAAATTTGTATAGCCCAATAATTGTATCTCAATTACCAACATATTTCAGTTAGTGATGTATAGTCCCATGAAGATATATCAATATATGTTTAGTTGGTATCCATTGATCATGCCTTGGATCCAATTGGAATTGACTAAGAACATTTACTGCAAAACATATGTCAAGTTGGATGTTCACAAGATACATCAAGTAGACAATAAAATATCGGTAGAATCTTGGATCAACAAGGATTGAATATGAACTCCATAACTTATTCAAATTAGTGATCATTGTAGTCATCATCAGCTTACTATCCATCATATCAAACATTTGTAATATATTGATCACATATTTCCCTTGATTAAGATAGATCTCATTAGGTTTCTACCATACTTCTAATTTCTAGTAATGCATTAGTCCAAGGTACTTCATATAAAATTCACCTACTAACTTCTTCTTTCATTCTTGAATATGATGCTTCATGTTAGCACTCTGTAATTTCTAAGGTTGCTAGAGAAATAACAAAAGGTAGCAACAAAACCACTTTGGAAGCTAGGACCTAGCCCTGCCAACTTCAGAGAGGGATCTCTATGTTAGATTTAGATTTGTTTGATTTTAGATACTAGGCTAGTTATAAAAGTTCAAGGTTTGATTTAAGAAATTGTTTGAATTTTATGTTTGATTGATGTCTAGATTACCATTGGGCTATGAATTATGTGAGTTAAAGGATGGATCTGTTTCAGTACTTTGCAAATATATTTCATAGGGCAAGGTAGCCAAAATAATTGGATTATTTAATTTTAAGTGAAATGAATAAGAATAAGAGAAATGATTTCCATCAAGTAAAGAGCATTTACTTAATATCAGTTGAAAACATTAAAATTATTCAAAGCCAGAATTAGAGTGTACATAAAAAAAATTATGTTCTTGAACTTTTTATTGAATAATTCATATTATGAAAACACATGAGTATAGTAGCAAAGAATAATAAGCACATAAACAATAGAGGCACTTCACCAACAAATTAACACAAGTATCCTGTGAAAGATCTTTCTATATTACTGATAAGTCCACTGAAGCTCGAAAATGTACAATAGATTTCTTCGATGCAAAAACCAACACTTCATACTTTGAAACAAGAAGTATTTATAAGTTTATTTACAAAATATCTTGTCATAATTGATCAGGATGCAATTTATGAATTTCTAAAATAATTATATCTTTAATTTAAAAAAATATAGGGAAACTTGAACTCCATGGATTGTTGGCACTATCTTTGTGGAGACTATTGTTGATCTAGCCCTTGACTTTTGTTGCATTGTTTGTCCTGTTGTTGAAGAAGAATTGACTTTTTACTCAAATAACTCGCATAAATTTTCCCACCTTTTTTCACTTGGAATTTAAAATTTCAGTAACCTCCTGTAAATTTAATCTACCTCTATATACATGGAAAAGGTGGGCTTAGTGATAAAAATGTGTTTGATTTCATGTTGGATGTCTAAATCAAATTGCAATGCCTCTAGGAAGGGTTTCCATGTTATTCTCCCATGTGTTCCTGCAAAATTGGCGATGTCCCTAGCAATTACCATCAATTGTGTCATTCAACACGAGAAAACTTGGAAGTCCCTTTTGAATGAGGACGTTAAACTTGTTGAAGAATCTCTGGACACCATTCTACAGAACTTGACACTTTTCTTCAACTACAACATAAGATTTCTTTTGGTCAATACTTTCTTGATTTCTATCATGGTCCCAGTACTATCTTCAATTTCCATTTCTTCCAACTCATATTTGTTTTTAGAACTTAGAAAGTTGATGAGGTTTGTGGATTCAGTTTTCTTGTCCCCCAACTTTTCCCTAAAATCTTGAATGGCTCCTTTGGATTTCTGAATCAACTCCTTCTACCCAAAAAGAATTTGTATTAAAGTCTAGATCTTTGTGATTGATTTGTTGATGTCTATCCATATATTTTCCTTAGCCTGAGATAAGGTATGATACATGAAATATTCCTTTTTTGATTGTTGTAACCTTTCAATCAATATCTGGGATTTTTGTACTTCTGCCAATTGAGAATTCTCAATTCTTTCTTTCTGTTCCTGTAGCACCCTCACCTGTCCTTGTAGTTTCTTGATTTCCTCCCCTTGTAAAGACATGTCTTCATGGCTTTTACCAGTTTACTTGGGTCATCTGAAGTTGGTGCAGGGGGTGTTGTAGATGTAGAAACTCTTATTGTACTTACTGTAGCCATTGTTGTTGTAGTTGAAGTAGAAGCTCCTGTTTGCACTATTGTTGAAAGAGATACTGCATCAAGCGGGATTATAGCTAGCTGTGCATTTTTCTTTTTTCTCCTTGATCAAGTTGTCCAATTATGCTTCCATGTCCCTTATCTGTGCATTTATAATTAATCTGAGCATATCTTCTTTTTGGCTCTCTGGCTCCCCCACTTCTTTTGCTTGTGGATCCTCAGTTGCTAACATTTTCAATTGTTTTCTGAGTGTTTCTATGTCAACATTTTTCTTCTTAACTATTTCCTTTGCTACCTTAACATTTCTTGGGTCATATCCTATCTTAATGACCAAGTCTTCAAAGGATTTTATCTTATTATATTTTGCTAAAGAAGAAGCCTTTTCAAGTTTTAATTGGGTTTGGATATTAGTGAGCGATACCCACAATTTGGAAGTAGTCATTGCAGTACTTGTCAATGTAGAATAGATCATATCCCTAGTCTTCCTGTGCATGTCCATCTTATCTACAGGATGGAAATCCTTTGCCTCAAACTCAAATGTAGTTTTCTTTTAATCTGCTGCAGATTTAGGGTGGAGGACCTGTGCCTGCAAGAATTCCATCTACATTCTTCCTTTCTCAATGTCAAAGGCTGACAAGAGCCTATGCTGGGTAGAGGATGTTTGTTTATGAAATTTAACATAAGTGTTGACTTTGAGAAATTCATTTCTACGTTTTATTTCCTTAAACTTGTCAAAGATACTTGTTTCCCTTTGACCTTGGATTAATTGTGATGTTTGAGTTGTATCTAGATTCTCTTGTTAAAATGAAGAGAATGGAGATCTTGTAAAGATGTTATCCCTTACTGGAATATGTGGATTCTTGAGTACTATAGGATCTTGCCCTAATCCTTTTGAAAAATCTATCTTAGGATTTGTCCTTACTTTCTTGGTGTAAATATTGAATTCTTTGGCTGAAACCTCTATGACTGAAGGAGAGTCTTCTTCCATTGCCCTTTTCTCTACTTTTTCTTGAGATGTGGGAGTTTGTGAAGTAGCAAAAGACAACAACTGCTCCTTTTCCTCCTATAGAGTATTTTCTTCCCACTCATATTGGTTCATGTATTTCCTAATTTCAGACCTCTGAGTGTGAACATATGGAGTGGTTTTTTGTTACACTCTTAGTTTAGAGATCATACCAAATGGGTCATATGACTAAGTGAATATCAAGGGAAAATTCATCTGTTTTAGGAGGATATCTGCTTCCTCTCCTGTTTTCATGCCGTTACACATAAATGGTCCTATCTGAGCCTTTTTCCTGAACTATGATTTCTTTTTAGCTCACACAAAATGGACCTCATATGAGTATATCATCTGCCTGATTTATTCTAAAGAAAAAATCTTCATTGGGAGATAGATGGGTAGTTTATAAGGTGGCATCTCACACCCATATACTCTTATTTCGGTGTAACTTTGGTATAAATGCCAGTCACCTGTTCTGGCCTTCTCACTTATGTATAAAATCTTTTTAATCTCTACATTGACCCTAGGTATTGTCTCATTGCTCAATAAACATTTAGCTGGATGTATAAATTGATCATTAAAGTATTTGAGGTTGTATTCTTCAGAATTTCTTCTTGGTATGGAAGTATAAAAGATAACTGAGTGTGGCTCTCCCTGTTCATTTAGCTTTTGTACTACAAATGGGAACTTGTTTTCTTGAAAAAATAAAAACATGTACACAAGAATAGAGGCATATCTGAACATTCCTTCAGTTGGAAGCTTAAGGAATTGTTCATGAATGTTGTCAACAGGAACTGGCTAAAATTGAAAATTACTGAGGGTTTTTCTTCAGTGGAGAAAATGGACAAAAAACTTAAAATAGGTTCATCTACCCATTCATCGAAATAATACCCAAGCAAACATGAGATTATTAAAATGATTTATTTAGCTTTGTCTGGAAAAATGGAGGAGGGATATAATGGATTATTTTTTGGGAGCTATGCATCTTCAGGCAGGAAGATTTCAAAAATATTGGATCTCTAAGAAAAGGTCAATTTTTGATATAGTTCATTCAAGGCTTCCACTGAGAAAGGAATAATGGAATCATTTTGAGGGATCTAAAATATTTGGTTAATTGACTGAGGGGTGATTGTGAATAGAATTTCACCATTGTGGGCCACAATGGCTCTTTGGTTTGGTTGGTAACAAGCTTGGAATTTGAGGACAAATTCAAGGAAGTGATGGGTTTGGGGAAACATGTAGAGGGGTAAATTGGATTCCCAGAGGCCAATTTCATCACTCTGGTCAAGGAAGATGTCTTTGAGCCAACTGTGTAATTCAAATAAATCGAATTCACACTTTGGCTCTGAGATTTTATAATTTGTGTCTGCCAGGGGGATGTGATCAAGGTCAACTAATGGGGGAACCATAAGATTTTCACTATTGACATTGGTTTTTCTCTTGGGAGCCATATTGGGAATTTGAAGGAATTTGGAAAAGGTTGATGAGTTATGCAATTTACCTAGGAAAGCTTGTAACTGGAGGTTGGAGATGATGGGAAACTGGTGCTACGACGTCCTGGTTTCTTACTTAGGGTCTGGACAATTTGCCTATATGAACTGAAATTGAGAAAAAGCAAAAGAACATTCACGGGGTCAGATTGAGCAAAAGGACTAACCATAATAGATAATGGGTTGTTTTATGCTTAAGTAATAGTCCGTTGAAGGTGTGGGACCATTGGTGGGTTTAAATGGTAATTTAGTGGGGAATTAAATGCATAACCAGTAGGGGAAATGGTGGAACAGGTGTCGGGGAGGGATTAGCGGTGTAGGCATGGGGAACCATTGGCAGGAAGGAGCGGATTAGGTTGTTTTCGGAGGGGGGGAGGGTGGTATGCAGTATTGAGAGGGGGGGTGCAAAAGAATATGGGAATGACATGTAAGGTGGGGTCAGGGAAAATGAAACTGCCTTTTCGGACCCCCCTCTGTTGATAAAGGTAGGAAGGGCATGGGGGGCCGAAAGGCATTATCGACCGTCGATCACAATCGTGATTTGACACGTAACTTGGCTCTATCCCGCCCTTTATCCACTACACGACAAAAAATATTGTTGTTTCTCACTTTTGTTTACATGCGCCAAACTTAAGCCAAAACTATATGTCTTTAAAATGTTCATAATACCATTTTAATGCTTTGTTTCTAACTTTTGAAAGCAAGGCCTATATTCTACCAACCAAGGGTGCATTTAAATGTGCATACCCTTCTTATTTTCATTCAAAGGAGAGATTTATCCTAATCTAATTTCTAACCTACAACTTAAATTTTTAATCCAGTTTAAACAATTGGATCAATTTATTCACCTATTTACCTAATTTTAACCAAGTTTAAACAGTTTGGTTAAATTATTCTCTGGTATAACAACATAAATTCAAATGTGTTTGACCATGATTATATTGTATGATTCAAATAAATATTTGTGATTGTGGCATTTAAAACAAGATGCACACAATCCCTAATTTATTTTTCAAAACAAACTATTTTTCTTCTAGTGGCATTTGAATTTGTATCACTTTCACTATTTTTCTTTTTATGGGGTTCTTTTCATATTTTTTTTATTCTTTTATTCTATTTTTCTTTTTTATATACCCTCTTTTCATTTTATATTTATATTTATATTTTTTTTGAAATCATTTGCAACATGCAATATTATTTACAATTTGATATATTGAAAGAAAGTATCCAATCATCATTTGATGTTATGAATCATAGGAACCTAACAGTGGCTCCAACTGGGGATGTCACTCTCCTTGTGAGGTGTCAAGAATTGTTGATTAGTAGCCTTGAATCATCTCCTTCAATATTTTTTTCTGCATCTGATTTGTTTTGTTGTTGTTGTAGTTATGGTGGCAAACATGACCAAAAGCTCAGGGCCTTCTCTTCGGGCTTCAACTTTCTGACATGAGCTACCCAATCAAAATAGTACAAATAAAATGATATTTACAATGATTTTGATGAGAAATGCTTCTATTCTTGGAAAACATAATGTTTTAACATTCTGCCATTGACAGGTCCACTAGGAAGCTTTGTTCCATCCATGTCCTTCAGAAAAAATGCATTATTTCCCTTGTAAGCATGGATTGTGTAAGGTCCCATCCATAAATGATCAAAATTTCCATGCTTACCTTTTTCTTCTCTTCTTGAATCCCATTTCAAGACATTTTTCCCTATCTGAAAATCATCAGACTTAGTTCTTCTGTCATAAATCTTCTTGATGTTTTCCTAGACCAATTGGGTTCTATTGTTAACTTCTTCTCTTGATTGTTGCAATTGAATTGTTTGATTTATTCTTCTTTGAAGGTCATTAGGTTCCACTTGCAATTCCCACATCATTTTCGAAATAGGGATACCTAATGAAGTTGGAAAAACAACTTCCATTCCATAAACCAATTGGCATGGAGACATGGAAATTGGTTTCTTAGTGGTGAGTTTGTCAGCCCATAACGCATTTACCAGTGTGTTATGCCATGATTTCTTGTTATCTTGCAACCATTTCTTGAAGATATTAACCAGACTTTTGTTGGAAGACTCTGGTAATCCATTCCCCTCGGGGTATTAGGTAGTAGAGTGTCCTACGGTTATTTGATATTTGTTGCAAAACTCCACCATATTCTTTGATTTGAATGTTCTTGCATTATTTGTAATTATTTTCTTGGGACATCCAAATCTTGAAAGAATATTATTTTCTAAGAATTTAATAGTCACTGCATCAAAAGCTTGCCTGGTAGGTATAGCTTCAATCCATTTGTGTTGGGCCGAGGAGGAAGGATGAATTTCTCCACTGAAATCCAAAACCCACTGTTGAAAATGAGTTTCAATTGATATGAGCTTCAAGGGTAAAGGAAACAATTTCCTTTTGCCTTCAAATATCTGACATTTGTGACATGAGGTGACTTTCTTATGGACATCAGCAAATAAGGTTGGCCAATAAAAACCAACTCTTAGGATCTTGTTGGCAGTGGTATTCCAGTACAAGTGTCCTCCACAATATATTCATGAAATTCTTGAATAAATTTTTCTGCTTCATCTTTCAACAAGAAATTTCGTAAAATTCCTCTAGCATCTTTCCAATACAAATTATTGTCTAGAATACAAAATTTCATAGCTTTGAGTTTAAGAAATCTAGCTTTAGTTTTGGTCAAACTAGGAGGAGCTTGTAAATGATGTAAAACAAAAATAAGGTCTGCATACCAGGGAGAGGTTGCAAAAGCCTCTGTTACTTGTGGAGTTGCCTGCTCTCCTTGTTAGTCAAGTATAGCTAGAAAATTTATATCCAAAACATGTAAATTTGATTCAGCCATCAATTTAGCTAATCCTTGACCCTTAATGAGTTTGGTAGGTTTTATTTCAATGTCATATTCTAGGATAATGGCAATCCATTTACCCCTTTTCCCATTAGGATCATTTTGGGTCAGTATGTCTTTTACCACAACATTTGGAACAAAAGCAATTATATATGAATGAAGAATATAAACTCTTAAATCTTTGATTTCTTTCACTAAAGAAAATTCTTTCTTTTCCATGATGTTGTATTTCAATGCAACATCTCTTATGGATTTTCTAAAGAAAGAAATAGGTTGTTCATGTCCTTCATTATTTTTCTGTAGGAGAACTGCTGCAATAGTATGCCCAGAAGAAAATGAGAAAATGAGAAAATATTTTGTGAAATCGGGGCTCATTAACACATGAGCTTGGGTTAAGGCTTGTTTTACATGATCAAACGATTGTTTGACCTCATTGTTCCACATTACCTCAGTGTATTTTCTCAACATAGTTTTTATATTTCTTAGAATCTCTACTAAATTAGGAATAAATCACCTTAGAAAATTGATTTGGCCAATGAAGGATTGGACTTCCTTTACATTTATAGGGGGATTTATTTTTAAAATAGGTTTAATTCCGCTAGGATCTATTCTGATCGATCTTTTGAAATGATATGTCTTAGCAATTTTCCTTCTTTTAAGCCAAACAACATTTTCTTTTTGTTTAGGGAAATACTAGATCTCATACATTTTTCAAAGACCCATCTTAGGTGAAGCAAATTATCTTCATCTATTTTTCAAAAAATGGTGATATCATCCAGATATATGACTATGAATCTGCCCATTTCAACTACAAAGGTAAAATCCATTGCTCTTTGAAATGTAACGACAACATTCATTAATCCAAAAGGAATCTTCACATACATGAAAGTGCCCCAAGGTGTAGTAAATGTTGTCATTTCTTGGTCTTCAGGATGCACTAGGACTTGATTGTAACCAGAAAAACCATCTAATAAAGAAATTCTACTGGATCCAACCACCTTCTACAAAATGTGATCCATTTTAGGCAAAGGGTAGCTATCTTTTAGGGAGGCTTCATTAAGATTTCATAAATCAATACAAAGTCTAATTTCTCCAGTATTTTTCCTGGTTGGAACTAAGTTTGACACCTATTTAGAATATCTCAATGGTACAATGATCTTGGCATCATACATTTTTTTACCACTTTTTCAATTAGAAGCGTGAACATTAGGTCGATCCTCCTAAGTTTCTGTTTAAAAGGATTTTGGTCATCTTTTATGGGAATCTTATGTTGTATAATGCTGGTGTCATAAGATCTAAAATCTTCATAACTCCATGAAAAAAACATCTATGAATTCTTTGAACAAGTTTATGTACTTTTTCTATTCAGTTGGGGGTAAAGATTTGGATAATTTAACCATCTTGGGTACTTGTTGAGTTCCCATGTTACAGTCTTCAACTTCAGCTCCAGTAGGTTCGATTTTAGGCATTTTGGATACATCATTAAAATCAAACAAATCCTCTAGGGGACTAACTCTCTAGGAAAAACATTGTCTTTCAATTGTCATATTTCTAATTCTTTTTTTCTTGATCTATTTCTTTCAATTCTAATTCGATCACACTATTATGTACACTATCTTCTATGTTAACATCTACATATATATTGGCACACTCAAACTCATACTTTGATTCTAAAAAGCTTTCAATTTGTTCATCATTTCAAAAGGCTTGTCAGTATCTGATATTGTCGGTACAGTTGGTCTGTTTTTTACTTCAACAATGTATTGGTGACTAGGCTGATATGGAATTTTGTAGGTACTAGCTGAAGTATCCAGACCATCAGCCAAGATGTTTTGACCTCTGGGGACCACAAACAAGTTATACTCAACAAAAGATTCAAGAAAATCCAAAATGGAATTCCTATATGCCCTTAACCTTGGGTGTTTGGTAGATTATTCCCCTTTAATCTGTTTTATTATTAGTTCGGAGTCCCCATGGATTAAAATTCTCTTGGCACCTAGCTTCTTTAAAAGTTGTAACCCCAGAATTAAGGCTTCATATTCAGCTATGTTGTTAATACATTGAAAGTTTAACTTATATGAATGGCCTTTTGAGTGACGAGTTTGTGAATTTGAAACCCATACACCTACCCCTGATCCCTCTTTGCTGGTAGCTCAATCAAAACCCAAATTCCATAGATGTTCATTTTGTTCATCATGTTTTACTAGATCTGTTTTGCATTCCTCAATTTCACACAAGTCTATTTCTAAATTGGCAATTTGTTCATTCATATTTCCATCATTGTACAAAATAAAAGAATCAAGGTCTGAATGGACTGAATATAAGGGATAATTGTTAGGTTTATCCTGATTGGTAACCATAAATTTCATTATTTTTTCCCTATATAGTCTCCTCTGCTGACCAAACATTGGAATGGTAGCATAGGTCATATCCATTTGAAAGGTTCCTTGCACTTTATCTCCCCACGAGTGAGACAGTAACATGCCATATTTAGGAGGTATGTCTACAACAACTATGTCCATTAACAAGCTCTTGGCTGGTATTTGTGCTAATTTGACACATAAATCCTTAATGAGACCTAGGAATTTTGCTTTACTTGAATCAAAAGAATATAAAACTGTGTATTTGCTAGTGATATCGAGTCCCAATTTTTCCATGACAACCTTAGGCATGAGATTATAAGAGGCCCCTCAGTCAAGCATTGCATTGTGAAATTTTTTATCATGAATGTTTAAAATGATGTAAAATGGAGGTACATCTCCATCTTGGAGTTTTCCAACAACTTCAGGCCCAAACAATATTTATTGTTGATCATCAAATACATTCATTGTATCTATATCTTCCCCTATATTCAAAGCTTTCATCACTTGTGATCTATATGCAATTTTATTCACAAGTTATCTTAGAGGAATGGATATTTTAATTTTTGCCAATTCATGTTCTATATTGAATGACGTTTGAGTTTTATTTATATTGAGGGCATCTTGTTTCTTAGCAACATCCTTTTGGGAAATATCTTTTTGCTGGCTAGTAGAGGGACTATCAGTTTGAGTTGCTTTGAAGATAGTATCAGATGTTGGGTTGGATTATCTGCGTCCATTTTAGCAGGAATGTCAATATTTTTCTTAGCAGGGGTGTCAACTGCATTTTTATTGGGAGTATCAACATTCTTTTTAGTAGGATTATCAACTATTTTCTTACTCCTTAGGTTATATTGCCTATGGACTTCCATAATAGAATTTTCAAAACCTTGCTTGTAATCTTTTGATTCGTCAAAATCTACTTCATCTTGTGAAAGAAGGAAAAGGTTGTGTTCCTCTTGGGTAAGAAATGTAGAGTCATTATCATTTACTCCCATTAAATTTATTTGAGTATCATTCAGGTCTTCAGCTAATTCTCCCTCCTCATTTGTATAGTTCTCTTGAAATGGAGGTTCGATCTACTGATCTAGACCTTTTTGTTCTCTTTGTTTTATTTGGGGTGGATTTCTCCTAAAATTATGATTTCTAATTTGGGGAGCAAGTTGGTTTTCCCTAGGAGGATCCCTATCACTTATACTTATCCTCTCCATTGTTCTAAGTAGATTATCTATTTTATAATTTGATGGAGAAGAGGAGGAAGGTTCCTCCTTGATAGTAACCCTTCGTTCAGTTTTTAGTTTTTCTTTTTTGGCTAATAAATTAGCCTCAACTTTAAGGGAATTAGCTTTCATTTCCTCTAATGTAGTAGGGTCTCTCTCTCTCAGTTAGTATGCCATATTCACATCAAATCCTTCAAGTAAATGGATAAGGGCCAAGCCTAGTGGAGGTTTCATAGCAGCTGGAATTGCGTTATAAACTTTATTAAACCTATCACATTATTCTTCCACGGTTTCATTAGGCCCTCTTTTTAAGTTTTTATATTCATTCAGAATTTGAAGGGGATTCCTTTTGGTTTCCCGCCTATTAGGAAATCTTGATGAAAGGCATCAAGATCATCTATACAAGTTGCTGTTAAATTTTTGAACCATTATCTTACCTCTCCACCCAAAATTTGGGAAAAAAGTCTCATTTTTACATCACTTTCATCCACTTCCTGAAGATAAAAAACAACAGGCATTTTGTCTACATGTTGTTGTATAATGATGGCACCACTGGCATCAAATTGAGGAATTTTGGTTTGATAATCTTAGGGCATAGGATGCAACTTCCCAGGTAAGACCAAGGGAACATAATGAGTTGCCATGTTGGGTTGAATAATATGCGAGCTTATGGGAGGTACAGATGTAGGAGTTCTTAAAATAGGTTGGGTCGTTGTTTGTAATACTATTGGAGGAGTAGTGGAGATTGTGGAAGAAGTGGGACTAAATGATGTAGGATGTATAGATTGAGAGGAAATAGAAGATGTTGCAATAGTCAGGGCAAAAATTTCAACATATTGTTGAACATAGGCTTCATGTACAGCTTGATCAAATTCTGATACTAGATCTTGTAACTTGTTGGAGGACTTGCTGATCAAAATCTAGTTCAACAGATTGGCCTCCAGGTATATAGGGTTGTAACATGGATTGATCAAGTACTATTTCATCCACAAAAATTTCAGACTTAAACCTAAATAGACTATGCTCAAATGGTAAGTTGAACTGAATATCCTGTATAGTGACAAATTTCTTTGGGAGAGAGTTTGCCTGAGGTAGGGGACTATTACTTTCTTGACTTTCAGCTAAACTTATTTTTCTAATTAATTTTTCAGGTTCATATAAGATCTTGGGGGGTTTTGGATTAGGATGTGATATGGTGTGAAATCTTTTTGGAGCTAGATCTTTAATATTAAACACACAACTCAATTATTTACACAGTTTACAACCTCTAAACATTTATTTCTGAAATTTGAAGCATTAATTTTCCTGAAATAAAGTTTTTTGAACTGGGGAAGTGAATATTTATAAATGAAAGTTTGTTCTTCCCCAGTATGGTTGCCACTATGTTAGCGCTTTGTAATTTCTGAGGTTTCTAGAGAAATTACAAAAGGTAACCACAAAACCACTTTGGAAGCTGGGATCTAGCCCTGCCATCTTTAGAGAGGGATCTCTCTGTCAGATTTAGATTTGTTTGATTTCAGATTGTAGGCTAGTTATAAAAGCTCAAGGTTTAATTTTAATAAATGGTTTGAATTGTATGGTTGATTGATGTCTAGATTTCCATTGGGCTATGGAGTATGTGACTTAAAAGATGGATCTGTTTCAGTATTTTGCAAATAGATTTCACAAGGCAAGGTAGCCAAACTAATTGGATTCTTTAATTTTAAGTGAAATGAATAAGAATAAGAGAAAGGATTTCCATTAAGTAAAGAGAAATTAAGAATTCATTTACTTAATATCAGTTGAAAACATTAAAATTATTCAAAGCCTGAATCAGAGAGTACAACAAAACAAATTATATTCTTCAACTTTCTATTGAATAATTCAAATTATGAAAACACATGAGTATTGTAAACAAATAATAATAAACACATAAACGATGGAGGAACTTCACCAACAATTTGACACAAGAATCCTATGAAATAGCTTTCTGTATTACTGATAAGTCCACTGAAGCTCGAAAATGTACAATAGATTTCTCAGATGCAAAAACAAACACTTCATTCTTAAAAAGGAGAAGTATTTATAAATTTATTTACAAAATATCTTTTCATAACTAATCAGGATTTAGGAATTTCTAAAATAATTATATCTCTAATTTATAAAAATATAGGAAAAATTCAACTGCTTGGATTGTAGGCACTATCTTTGTGGAGACTGTTGTTGATCTGGCCCTTGAATTTTGCAATGATGTTTGTCCTATTGCTGAAGAAGAATTGACTTTTTACTCAAGTAACTCGAATAAATTTTCCCACCTTTCTTCACTTGGAATTGACAATTTGAGTAACCTCCTGTAAATTTCATATACCTCTGTATACATGGAAAAGGTGGGCTTAGTGATAAAAACGTGTTTGGTTTCATGTTGGATGTCTAAATCAAATTTCAATGCCTCTAGGAAGGCTTTCCATATTACGCTCCCTTGTGTTCCTGCAAACTTGGCACCATCTCTAGCAATGGCCATCAATTTCTGATTGTAATCAAGAAATGTTATTAATGTGTCATTCAATACCAACAAACCTAGAATTCCCTTTTGACTGAGGACCTTAAACTTGTTGAAGAATCTCTGGACACCATTCTACAGAACTTGACACTTTTTCTTCAGCTACAACGTAGGATTTCTTTTGGTCAATACTTTCTTGATTTCTAATATGGCCTCGGTTTTGTCTTCAATTTCCAGTTCTTCCAACTCGTATTTGTTTTTATAATTTAGAAATTTGATGAGGTGTGTGGCTTCAGTTGGCTTGTCCGCCAATGTTTCTCTAATTTCTTGAATGACTCATTTGGATTTCTGAATCAGCTCCTTCAGCTAAAAAATAATCTGTATTAATGCCCAGATCTCTATGATTGATTTGTTGATGTGTATCCATATATTTTTCTTATGCTGAGCTAAGGTATGAGCCATGTCATATTCCTTTTATAATTTTTGTAAACTTTGCATCATTCTCTGGGATTTATGTACTTCTGCCAATTGAGAATTCTCAATTCTTTCTTTCTGTTCCTATAGCATCCTCACTTGTCCTTGTAGTTTCTTGATTTCCTCCCCTTGTAAAGACATGTCTTCCATGGATTTTACCATTTTACTTTGGTCATCTGAAGTTGGTGCAAGGGGTGTTGTAGATGTAGAAACTCTTATTGTACTTGTTGTAGCCATTGTTGTTGTAGTTGAAGTAGAAGCTCTTGTTTTCACTATTGTTGCATGAGGTACTGCATCAAGTGGGATTATAGCTAGCTATGCATTTTTCTCTTTCTCATTGATCAACTTGTCCATTTCTACTTCCATGTCCTTATCTGTGCATTTTGCTCCATAATTAATCTAAGCATATATTCTTTTTGGCTCTCTGCCTCCCCACTTCTTTTTCATGTGGATCCTTAGTTGCTAACATTTTCAACTGTTTTTTGAGTGCTGCCATGTTAGCATTCTTATTCTTAACTATTTCCTCTGTTGCCTTAACATTTATTGGGTCATATCCTATCTTAATGACCAAGTCTTCCAAGGATTTTATCTTAATATATTTTGCTAAAGAAGAATCCTTTTCAAGTTTTAACTAGGATTGGATATTAGTGAGGGATACTTGCAATTTGGAAGCAGTCAATGCAGTACTTGTCAATGTACATAGATCATCTCCCAAGTCTACCTTTGCATGTCCATATGATCCACAGGATGGACATCCTTTGCCTCAAACTCACATATAGATTTCTTGTAATCTATTCCAGATTTAGGGTGGAGGACCTGTGCCTACAAGAATGCCATTTTCATTGTTCCTTTCTTAGTGTCAAAAGATGAAAACACCCTATGTTGGGTAGAGGAAGTTTATTTCTGAAATTGATCATAAGTGTTGACTTTGAGAAGCTCATTTCTATGTTTTATTTCCTTAAAGCTGTCAAAGATACTTGTTTCCCTTTGACCTTGGATTAATTCGGATGTTTGAGTTGTATCTGGCTTCTCTTGTGAAACTAAAGAGAATGGAGATCCTATAAAGACGTTATCCCCTGCAGGAAAATGTGGAGTCTTGAGTACTATAGGAGCTTTCCCTACTCCTTCTTTTGAAAAATCTATCTTAGGATTTGTCCTTTCTTTCTTGGTGTAAATTTTTAATTCTTTAGTTGAATCCTTTGTGACTGAAGGAGAGTCTTCTTCCCTTGGCCTTTTATCTAATTTTTTTTGAGGTGTGGGATTTTTTGAAGTAGCAGTAGAGAGTAGTTGCTCCTCTACCTCCTGTAGAGTATTTTCTTCCCATTCATCTTGGTTCATGTATTTCTCAATTTCAGGCCTCCAAGTGTGAACATATGGAGTGTTTTTTTGTTGCACTCATAGTTTAGAGATCATACCAAATGGGTCATGTGACCAACTAAAACTCAAGGGAAAATTCATCTATTTTAGGAGGATATCTACCTCCTCTCATTCTTTCATGTTGTTACAAATAAATGGTCCTATCTGAGCCTTTATCCTGATGTTATGCTCTTGACCTGCGAGAAGATGCAAGAATACAAAATATGCGAAGAAATATACCGAGAACATAGAACAATTAAGAAATAACAACAAGTATTTTATTATTCAGAAAGAAATGTTCACTTGCCTCTTCGAGGGGGCAACCTCCAATAGAGCTGGGATCAATTACAAAATAAGACATGATGCTCCTCTAGGGGAGTCTCTATCCTTTATATAGGATTCATACATGCAATACCATGGCTCTTATTAATACCATCTATCTAATACCATGGCCCATTTATAACTAAATGTGGTCCCATCTTTAAATGCGGGTCAACCACTTAAAATTATTAATATGGGCTTTATTGACTCTTTACTTAACTATAACTATGACTCGATCCTATTACATAAATAAGGGGGTTAGGGTTGGACCCTAACATGCCCTCCCGCATAAGAATAGCCTTTTCCTCAAGGCTGAAGCTGCGGAAAGTGCTGAAGGATAGTGGCTGGTTCCCAGGTCGCATCTTCCGGAGAGGTGTCTTTCCACTTGACGAGGACATCCTTGATCGTGCAACCGCGCAAGTGCCATTCTCATGTGTCAAGAACCTGTTCAGGTTGGAGCCAGATTGACCCTTATTCATCCAATTCAAGTAGACTGGTTTGAATTCGGCAATGGTTCCCAAGCACTTTCTTGAGGAATGAGACATGGAAGACTGGATGGATTTTTGCAGTGGGTGGTAAAGCTAGCTTGTAGGTGACTTCTCCAATGCGATGAAGTACTTGATACGGTCCGTAGAATTTTGAAGATAATTTCTGACAACCCTTGTCTTTGAGTGATGTTTGCTTGTATGGTTGCAACCTCAAAAATACCTGATCCCCTTCTTGAAATTGGCATTCTGAACGATGTTGATCTACCTGTTGCTTCATACAGTTTTGGGCTTGATGAAGATTCTCTCTAAGGTGGGCTAACATGGTTGTGTGGTTCTATAGGAGTTGATCCACTGCTTGTACCTTCGAGCATCCCTTGATATAAGAAGTAGGTGATGGAGGGAGTTGACCATAAACTGCTTCATATGGAGTCATTTTTGTGGTGGTATGATAGTTGGTGTTATACCACCATTCAGCTAGAGGTAACCACTGTACCCATATATTTTTCTTTTATGAAGGAAGCACCTAAGGTAGGTCTCCAGACATTTGTTGACTGCTTCAATTTGACCATTAGTTTGTGGATGATAAGAAGTACTGAGTTGTAGTTGGGTACCTTGTAACCTGAAGAGTTCCTGCAAAAAGTTATTGGTGAAGATCGGGTCACGATCAGACACAATGGAAGTGGGCATGCCATGCAATTTTAAGATCTGGTCCATGAAAGATTGAGCGACCAAATTCGGTGTAAAAGGGTGGGGTGGGGTGCAAAAATGAGCATACGTAGAAAGTTTGTCCACAACCACCATGATGACTAACTTTTTTCCTAACTTTGGAAGATGCGTAATGAAATCCATAGAAACCTCCATCCAGATTGAGGTTGGGATGGGCAATGGCTGTAATGTGCCTGGGGATTTGACTGTTTCTCCTTTGTGGTGCTAACATACGTCGCACTTAGCTACAAAAGTAAGAATGTCCTTTTTCACGCCTATCCAAAAGAATGATCGTCGAGTGCAAGCATAAGTCTTCTGAAATCCTGCATGTCCTACAGTGGGAGATGAGTGCAACTTCGCCAAAATGAGGCTTTTGAGGGTGGATGTTGGTGATATCACGACTCTGTCCTTGTAGCGAAGAATCTCATCCTACCAAGAGTAGCCCGCTATGGAATTTGGATCCGCCTGCAATTGATTAATGAGTTGGGAGAGCCAGGGATGTGAGAACCATTCCTTGCGAGCCTCTTCAGTCCATTCTAGAATGGGAAGGGAGATTTTGAGCATGGTGCTTTCCTCCTCAAATTGGCGTGATAACGCATCTGCTACGATATTTTCGTGCCCTTTCTTGTAAATTGTCTCATAATCATATCCAAACACTTTGGCGAGCCATTTATTTTGTTGTGGTGAGGATAGGCGTTACTCCAAAAAATATTTAAGGCTTTGATGGTCTGTGCGGATTTGGAAATGCCTCCCCAATAAGTATGGTCGCTAGGTATCTACTGCATGTAAGATGGCCATCATCTCCTTCTCATAGGTAGATTGTCCCAGATTTTTCCCACTTAGTTGTTGGCTAGTGAAGGCCAAGGGTTGACCTTCCTGCATTAAGACCGCCCCAATACCCATACCTGAAGCATCACATTCAATCACAAAAGATTTGGTGAAGTCGGGTAGTGCTAATACGAGAGTGGAACACATGGCATGTTTGAGAGCTATAAAGGCCTGTTGTGCTTCATCATTCCATAGAAATGAATTTTTCTTGAGGAGGTGAGTGAGGGGTCTAGAAATGCGACCATAATTGCGGACAAAATTGCAATAGTAGCCTGTGAGACCCAAAAATCCTCTCAATCTCTTTAAGGTCTTTGGTTGAGGCTAATCCTGCATTGCCTGGATCTTTTTGGGGTCCACCCTGACACCTTCACGCCCCACAATGTGGCCCAAATACTAAAATTCTTCCATGCCAAAAGAGAACTTGGACATCTTGACAAATAATTTATGCTTCCGGAGCAGTTGTAAGAGCATATCTACATGCTGAAGATGTGTGGCCCAGGTGCGGCTGTAGATGAGGATGGCATCAAAGAAAACAAGGACAAATATTCTGAAATATGGTTTGAGCAAGTGGTTCATAAGGCTTTGAAAAGTGGATGGTGCATTACAAAGACCAAATGGCATGACCAGGAACTCATAATGGCCTTCATGAGTTCGAAAAGCAGTCTTTGGAATGTCTACTTCTTTCATGCGAATTTGGTGATAACCCGAGTGAAGGTCGAGCTTAGTAAAGAATTAAGCCCCATTTAGTTCATCCAGTAAATCATCAACAACCGGGATGGGAAATTTATCTTTGACCGTCAACTTGTTGAGGGCCCTGAAGTCTGGACACATACGCCATTCCCCGTATTTCTTGATCACCATGACCACAGGCGATGAATAAGGACTAATGCTGGGACGAATGATGCCTGCTTCTAAGAGTTCCTTGATGATTTTTTCAATTTCATTCTTTTGGGCGAACGGATATCTATATGGGCACACATTTTGTGGTTGGGCCCTTGGGACCAAAGTAATGCTATGATCATGTTCCCCTCTCGAGGGTGGAAGCTCATGAGGCTTGTCAAAGACTAGCAGATGGTTGTTTAAGATCTGTTGCATCTCAGGATGAATATGAAGAGAAGTGGGTTCGAAGGCCTGGATGGCATTAAATTGGGCTATAACTCCATGGTGGCCCTTTTTTAACAATTTTTCCATCCTATGTGAGCTGATGATAGAGGGATCACTCTCCTAGAGTCCGCGGAGGGTATGTGTGTGGGTTTTCTGCTTAAAGCTCAGATATAACTCCTGGAAATCCATTGTGATTGGGCCAAGTGTGCGAAGCCATTCAGTACCTAGGACAATGTCGCACCCTCCCATGTGTATGGCTAACATGTGGGTCTTTAACTGATAATCCTCCATTTTAAGTTTGACATTTTCACAGCGGCCTTCACATTTCATTGTCCCCCCATCAACAATTTGGACCTGGAAGTTAGAAACTACTCTGACAAAACAATTCACTACTTCCGTGACTCTTTGATGGATAAAGTTATGTGTACTGCCACTATCAATCAAGACTACTACCGGGCGATGCTTAATAAAACCTTTGATTTTGAGAGTTTGGGGAGAAGAAATCCCTGCCAAAGCATGCAGCGAGATAATTGGTTCTTCAGGTACATTGTCCGGCTAGTTGTCCTTGTCTTCCTCCTTTGGTTCCTCAAGTGGTGGGGCTTCCTCCAATGAACTATCATCAGTAGCATCAATTTGAAAGAATTTGGGCTCCTTGCATTTATCCCCAAGGGAGTATTTCTCATCACAGTAGTAACACAATCCTTGCTTTCTTCTTTCTGCCATTTCTGCTGGTGACACCTTTTGAACCTTGAGTGTTTGGGTAGTGCTTTAAGCCTGGGTGGGGTGACCCTTGGCTATGAAATTTGGGCGATTGGAGTGGGCCACTAATGCACGTTCTACTTCACGAGCTATCCTGCAGGCATGCAACCATGAGATAGGGTGTTGTAGTCAAACATGGGATTGTATGGCTTCTTTGAGACCACTGACAAAACATTCCAAGTAGAACTCATCTTGTAGACCTCCTGTGCAGAAAGCTAAGGCTTCAAAGGCTGTAATATATTCGTTCACTGTTCCTGTCTGTCGGAGCTTAGTGAGACGACCCAAAAAGTTAGATTCATGGTCAAAGCGATCCGTAAGAGCTTTTGTGAATGTCTGCCAAGTCATGGGCCTTCCATAGCAACGTTGATGTCACTGCCACCATTGCCATCTTTCATTGGCCAAGTACATGCTACCCACACTAAGCTGAGTCGCATCATCTCTAATGTGATTCAGTGTGAAATATTGCTCCATTTGTGTTATCCATGTGGCCGGATGAGAGCCATAAAATTTATACATGTCCATCTTGGGTGGTCGTGTCTGGGGTTGTTGTGGTTGCCAAAGAGGTGAAGAGAATGGCTAGACTTGCCCTCAATGTTTTCACTGAAAATATATGCCTCCTCGCGTTCCTCCATCTTGCCCTTTGCGAGTGTGTCAGTTAAGGTCTTCAGCAACGACAGTACTTCGTTCAATTTTGATTCAAGGTTGTCGATCTTCTCATTAGCCATAACTTGAGCTCTAGTTTGTACCATGTACTGATCCGATGCACTTAAAATTTGGGACCGCCCGAATTTTTTTTTGACGATAACAATTGAATGGTACCACCTTTCTCAGCTCATCAACCTAATTCTTATGGGCTAAGTCTCCTCCCTTAGGAATACTGCAGTTGTCGAATCCCAGAAAAGTTAATGCTGCCCAAAGTCCTGTGAGAATCACGCCCAGGTATAGGAGCCCACACAAATAGTCAGATCTGTCAGCGAACCCTCAACTGCAGAGTATGAGTAGGAATGTGGCAGTGATCGAACCCTTGCTGCTAGATCTGAATGGCGGATCTGATTGTTGCGACTGCTACAAAACCCAAACTGCTAGATCTGGATGGCAGATCTGATAGATCTGATTGGCGGATCTGATGGATCTGATAGATCTGAATGGCAAAACTGATTGTTGTGGCTGTGACAGAACCCCACCTGCTAGATCTGATCTGGCAAAGATGATGCGTGATCCAGAGAGAGACACGGGAACTATGGTCTCAAGGAGTGTTAGGTGCTACAGATTGCAATATACATAAGGGTCTGATAGCAGTACTCAGCCCAATCTTTCAGGACACTAACCAAGGAGGATCAACCGTACCCTTAGACATACAACCCAACTACCCTATCATTCGCGTGAGTAATCTCCCCGAGTGTTGTTCTTAGTGTATCGTAGCAGCAAGACGGTTGACAGTTTATCTATGGCGACGTTTCAAGAGAGCCTAGGGGGCTTCCGATATACCCATAGGGTACTTGGAAGACAGTCCGTGCGCGGTTCTGTCTAATGCGCTACTACTTGAAGGGGTACCCACAGGGGTTACAAGGGAGTCCAACAAGCATGACCACCTCTTGTATTTCCTACGTGCATGCCTTCCCAAATCCGTAGGTTTATGCACTCAACAACAGATCCCGTGGTTTAAAGACATTGGAACACGTCTCTAGCCAAAAAAAAAATTGCTAAAAATTAGAGATCCCACCGGCCCTAGAAAGTGCTCTGATACCACTTTTTATGCTCTTGACCTGCGAGAAGATGCAAGAATACAAAATATGTGAAGAAATATACCCAAAACACAGAACAATTAAGAAATAACAACAAGTCTTTTATTATTCAGAAAGCAATGTTCACTTGCCCCTTCGAGGGGGCAACCTCCAATAGAGCTGGGCTCAATTACAAAATAAGACACAATGCTCCTCGAGGGGAGTCTCTATCCTTTAGATAGGATTCATACATGCAATACCATGGGTTAATACCATGGTTCTTATTAATACCATCTATCTAATACCATGGCCAATTTACAACTAACTGTGGTCCCATCTTTAAATGCGGGTCAACCACTTACAATTATTAATATGGGCTTTATTGACTCTTTACTTAACTATAACTATGACTCGATCCTATTACATAAATAAGGGGGTTAGGTTTGGACCCTAACAGCTAAACTGTGATTTCTTTTTAGCTGACAAAAAATGGACCTCATCTGAGTATATCATCTGCCTGATGTATTCGAAAGAAAAAATACTCATTGGGAGATAACTGGGCAATTTATAAGGTGGAAACTCGCACCCATATACTCTTATTTCGATGTAATTCTAGTATACATACCAGTCACCTGTTCTGGCTGGCCCACTTAGGTACAAAATATTTTTAATCTTTTGCACTGACCCTAGGTACTATCTCAATGCTCAATAAACATGTAGCTAGATGTATAAATTGATCAATAAATTATTTTAAATTGTATTCTTCTGAATTTATTCTTGGTATGGAAGTCCAAAAGATAACTGAGTGTGGCTCTCCCTATTCATTCAGCTTTTGTACTGCAAATGGGATATTGTCTGCTTGAAAATATAAAAACGTATACACAAGAATAGAGGCATATCTGAACATTCCTTCAGTTGGAAGCTTAAGGAATCTTTCATGAATGCTGTCAGCAAGGAACTGGCTAAAATTGAAAATTATTGAGGGTTTTTCTTCAGTGGAGAAAATGGAAAAAAAACCTAAAATAGGTTCATCTACCCATTCATCTGAATAATACCCTAGCAAACATGAGAGTATAGAAATGACTTGTTTAGCTTTGTCTGGAAAAATGGAGGAGAGATATGGTGCATTCTTTTCTGGGACATGGGCATCTTCAAGTAGGAAGATTTTGAAAATCTTGGATCTCTAAGAAAAGGTCAATTTCTGATATAGTTCATTCAGGGCTTCCACTAAGAAAGGAATAGTGGAATCATTCTCAGGGATCTGCAATATTTGGTTAATTGACTGAGGGGTGATTGTGAATAGAATTTCACCATCGTGGGCCACAATGGCTCCTTGGTCTAGTTGGTAACAACCTTGGCATTTGAGGACAAATTCAGGGAAGTGATGGGTTTGGGGAAACATGTAGAGGGGTAAATTGTATTCCCAGAGGCCAATTTCTCACTCTGGTCAAGGAAGATGTCTTTGAGCCAGTTGTGTAACTCGAATAAATCGAATTCACACTTTGTCTATGAGATTTTATAATCTGTGTCGTCTAGGGGGATGTGATCGAGGTCAACTAATGGGGGAACCATAAGATTTTCACTATTGACATTGGTTTTGTTCTTGGGATCCATATTGGGAATTTGAAGAAATTTGGAAAAGGTTGATGAGTTATGCAATTTACCTGGGAAAGATTGTAATTGGAGGTTGTAGATGATGGGAAACTGGTACTATGGCGTCCTGGTTTCTTGCTTAGGTTCTGTACAATTTTCCTGTATGAACTGAAATTAAGAACAAGCAAATGAAAATTTGTGGGATCATACTGAGCAAAAGGCGTAACCAGAATGGATAATGAGTTGTTTTATGCATGAGGAATAGTCCGTTGAAGGCGTGGGACCGTTGGTGGGTTTAAAAAGTAATTTACCGGGGGATTAAATGCATAACGGGTAGGGAAATAGTCAGACAAGTGTTGGGGAGGTCTTAGCAGTGTAGGAACAGGGAACCGTTGGCGGGAAGGAGAAGATTAGGTTTTTTTCGGGGGGGGAGGGTGGTAGGCAATATTGAGAGGGGGGGTGCGAAAAAATGTGGGAATGACACGTAGGGTGGGGTTGGGGAAAATGAAACCGCATTTTCGGAACCCCCCTCCACTGATAAAGGTAGGAAGGGCATAGGGGGCCGAAAGGCATTATGGACCGTTGATCACAATCGTGATTTTACACGTAACTTAGCTCGGGCCTGCCATTTATCTACTACAAGAAAAAACATATTGTCGTTTCTCACTTTTGTTTACATGCGCCAAACTTAGGCCAAAACTATGTGTCTTTAAAATGTTCATAATACCATTTTAATGCCATGTTTCTAACTTTTGAAAGCAAGGCCTATATTCTACCAACCAAGGGTGCATTTAAATGTGCAGGACCTTCTTATTTTCATTCGAAGGAGAGATTGATCCTAATCTAAGTTCTAAACTACAACTTAAATTATTTATCCAGTTTAAACAATTGGATCAATTTATTCACCTATCTACCTAATTTTAACCAAGTTTAAACAGTTTGGTTAAATTATTCTCTAGTCTAACAACATAGATTCAAATGTGTTTGAACATGATTATATTTTATGATTCAAATAAACATTTGTGATTGTGGTATTTAAAACAAGATGCACACAATCCCTAATTTATTTTTTAAAACAAACTATTTTTTCTTCTAGTAGCATTTGAATTTGCATCACTTTCACTATTTTTCTTTTTATGGGGTTCTTTTCATCTTTTTATTTTTATTATTTTTTTTTATTTTTCTTTTTATATACCCTCTTTTCATTTTATATTTTTATTTATATTTTTTTGGGAAATCATTTGCAACATGCAATATTATTTACAATTTGATATACTGAAAGAAAATATTCAATCATCATTTGATCCTATGAATCATAGGACCCTAACACTTCACACTTGTAACTAGTAAGTCATTAACATAGAGTAGTATGATCATAGGTTCATTCTTTACCACCTTGATGTAGTTAATATGATCTGCCAAAATTTTGATGAAACCAAGTCTTAGTAGATATGCATCCATGTCATACCATGCTCTAGGTGCTTGTTTCAAGACATATAGAACCTTCTTCAAGTTGTAGACATGTGTCTTCTTATCATAAACTTCAAATCCCTGAAGTTTCTTAATGTAAACTTCTCTATCATTGTTCCATTTAGAAAGGTTGTTTTTACTTCCATTTGATGAATGTCCCATCCAATAGTAGCAATAATATAGATACGTGATCTAATGGTTGTATATCTAATTGTTGGGTCAAAATTTTCTTCATAATTTACTCCTTCCTTTTGAGAGGTCTATTGCCAAAAACCTTTTCTTATACTTATCAATAATTCCATCAACTGTATGTTATATTTTTTATACCCATTTGGAAGTTACAATTCATTTGTCTTTATGTCTAGGAACAATTTCCCAAACATCATTCTTCATTATAGATTGGTATTCTTCTTGCATTATAATTCTTCCATTCTTGATGTTCAACTGCCTTCTCATAAGTGGTAGGTTCTGCTTCATTAATTTTAGTCATGTAAGTTGCATAACCTAAATATCTTTTAGGTTTTTTGTTTTCTCTAAATGTTCTCTTTACTATTGCATGTCCTTTGTATTCCTGTAGAGTTGACCTTAACTAAGCTAGGCTCTTTCGAATTTTTGGAATGATGACTTGTTGCATGGGTTCACTTGGTCCTTCAATTTCTTCATGATTGGTTGTAGGTTCTTATGTATGGTCATGCCTTGAAGCTTCTTCATTTGCAAATATAGGTTTTTCTCCTCATCAAAATCGATAGGAATGTCCTTGGACTTTTTGTATGCAATATTTTCATCAAAGATGCAAATTATACCTGCTTACTTCAATATGATGATCTTTTTTGATGTAGAATCTATATGCTTTTGATGAAGTACTATATCAAACAAATATTCTTCTTATACTTGTAGGGTCCAACTTCTTCCTTTTGTCCATGGGAATGTGAATTTATGCGGGACATAATAATATTCAGAGATGATTAACACTTGGATTCTTTTGTGTGAATGTTTATTTTGGGGTCATGTCATTAAGAATTATATGAGAGCTTCAATTTTGTATGTATACTATTGTTACATATTCTTCTCCACATAAGAACTTGGGAAGTTCTTGGTCATGTAGGATAGCTCCAACATATTCTTCAATAGATCGGTTCTTCCTTTCAACCATACCATTATTTTGATGGTTTTAGGGAACTATTAGATCCCTTTTAATTCTCGATTCCTTGTAAAAAATCCACAAGTTATCTGGAAGTATATTCTCTACCATTATCATATCTTAGGGTTTTGATCTTCATTTATGTCTAATTTTCCAATTCTACCTTGAACTCTTGAAATTTATCAAATAATTTATCCTTAGACTTGATAATGTATATCCAAGTATTTATGGAGTGATCATCAATGAAGTTACATAGAATTGATGACCACCAAGTGACTTCTCTTCCATATAAGGCCCACAAACATCAGAATGTATGAGATCCAAAATTTCCTAGGATCTTGTATGATTGCTTCCAAAAGGTATCTTCACATCCTTTCAAAGACCACATCCCTTACAAAATCCTTCCTGCTCTTCTTTCATTTCAAGGATATGGATAACCATATGATTGAATGATGGAAATATCTTATAATGAATCTGACCATACCTTCTATGCCATTATTCACAAGGGTTGATATCTAAATGCACTAGTGCTTGAGGAGGAGGTGTTAGAAGTCTATACAAACTCCCCTTACCAACCCTAATAGACTTAAAATTTTCAATACTAGATCCCTTATCCCATACCATAATTGTTCCATCAGAAAATGCAACCCTGTCACCTTTATATTCTAAGCAAGAAATAGAAAGAACTTCTTTTTTTTCAAACCTGGAACATAGAGTATATTGTTGAGATGAATATTTCCACTGGTTTCCAGCTTCAGGGAGGTAGATCCAATTCCTTTGACCGAGTAGCAATTCTTGTATATGAGTTTTTCTGAGTAAGAAGAATTCCCTTTTGATAGAGTATTGAGTTGACTATATTACCCTATCATGTGCCTTGAAGATCCACTATTGATGACCCATGTACTATCATCTTCAAATGAACCTGTAAGAGCAGAATAAAAACTTCCATCCATGACTCCTCTATATAGCTTGGAGATTAACTTGATGATGCAACCTTGGATAGTTTCAAGAAGACTACTAAGAGCCTTGAGACCTTTATTCATATAGATTTCTTCAAGAATATATATAATTGGTTCAAGAATTTCTTTCAATAAGAGTGCCAACAAAGTGATCCTCAAGTTGTCCTTATTTTACCTTAGTTATCATACCATGTTGAGAAATCAAGGTGCTTGTGGATTAGGATTGATTTATCTTACTTGATACTTGTGAGTGTTTGTTGGCTTTTATTACTTTATTATTTCTTCTTCATCAAGAAATTACTAAAACATAAAGTGCGTGAATATCACAAGAAACAAAGAACACCATATATATGCTTCAAGCTAGGGAAAAACCCCACAAGGGGGAAAACCCAAACAAATTCTCTTCTTATAGAATAATAACAATGTGAGACATCCAAAACCCAAGACCAAGACCTCCACAAGGAACCAAGTTAGTCCTCCTTTCAAATCTCCTCCAACCGAACCAAGTCAACACAAATCAATGCTAATAAAATCTCTTTAAGTCAAAATTTTAAACTTGCAACTTCGTAGAGTTTCTCTAGTACCTTGGCAGAGTTTCTCTAGCACCTTCGCAGAATTTCCCCAACACCTTCATAGAAACATAATTTTAGCCTATAATTCACATAGTAACCCTGAAAACCTCACACATGTGGAAAACGTCTAGCAAAAACTCAATTTTTCTTCCTTCCTTGAATTCTTCTCTCTCTTCCTTGGCCTTCTTCTTATTCTTCTCTCTTGCCTAGAAATTGAATTATGTGTGAGTGAGAAAATGAGGTATGAGTCTCTTCCTCTTATAGCCATTGAGGATGTCGAATTAGGTCTCTTCAAGGCCAATTTGAAAAGGCGAGGCTGACTTGGCATTGAGGAACAAAATGACTCTTTTTAACTTAAAAATAATATTTTTCTTTTGTTACAAAATAGTCCAAATGGGACTTGACACATAATAATTTTTCTTCTTGACTCAATAAACCCTAGAAGCATGAAGAACATGCTTAGAATAGAAATAATAATAATAATAATAATAATAAATTTTGTTTTCTTATTTTTACTTTCTACAAGAAATGCATATTGATATAAGTATAAAAATAATTATGAAGATCGAACCTAGTTACACTTTTCAACACCATGAATGTTTTGAACCAAGGTGTTCCTAGAGGTGATCTGAAAATCACTTGTGAGTGATCTCAGTTAATTAATTAATGAATGAAGGTATTACAGACTCATGTGTTGGTGTGTGTCTATGTTATCTTAGGCAACGGATCCATAAGATTGCAAAATACACAGACACTGGAAAATGGAAAACAGTAAGAGAAACACAGCAAGCAAATACAACAATTTAATAAGGAGTTCACCCAATCCTCCTGGGCTACGTCTCCGATCCAGCTTTCAATGGTGGCCTTCTTTATTGTGTCTTTAAGTAGAGTTTTTACAATGAGGAGCTCAATTTAAGTCTACTGAAATAGATGATGCTTAGTAGGGTGGTACTTGGATTCCCCAAGCCACTAGAGTGCACAGATTCCCCCTTACCAAGTCTTAACCTCAACTAGTCTTGATGGGATGAGTCCAATTCGGTACTCAGTTCCTGATAGATATCCTCTCAGGGATTGCTTGAACCTCTCAAGCCTTCGTCTGCTCGATGCTGCCTTAGCTCTGCAGGTCAGCTCGGCTCTCTGTTCTCTGCTACTTGCTTCCCTCTCTATTCTGTCTCTCTATCTCACCATCTCCTTCTTCTATGTTCCCCTGTCTCTGTTCTCTGTCTGTTCGTGGCTTAAAGCCAACCTATCCCTTGACTGTTCGCTTCATCTTTTGTCCCTTTGGTTTGCCTACCTTTGTCCACTTGGAATTCTCTACCTCTGCATCATCGCTACTGTGTAACGTTTCACAGGGAGGTGGCCACTTGTCCCTTCACGAACTGAGCGCCATCTCTTCCTCAAATGGTTCGATATTTCGATTACTTTGTGAAATGATTCATTCACCAGCTCAGTGGTCAAATCGGACTTCAAACCTTTATATGTCGCAGCTTAATTCTCCCTCCGAATCCGATTTCCCATCGGGCGCAATCTTCACCGTTAGATCTGGGGCCTCTAGATCCTACGGTTATCGCTCTTATCGCGCGGATGACTTGCTCGGACGTTAGCCTGCGATGAGAGTGGTTTTCTCTCTCATCCACCGGACATGCGTCAATCAATGTATGGAATTGCTTGGTTCTCTGACAAACCCGCTTATCACCCGAAACGCCTCCGATATTCTGCCGGTTTCGGATCGTGGGACCCGCCTTCCGTTTTAGCACTTTTCCCACGGTTTCTTGGCTTCCCTTCTGACCGAGCGCTCGAGGCTTTTCATTCTCGAGGGTTTTTACCCTAGCGCTAATCGCGCATCAGAAATGGCCTCCGTTTTCTGATATGTATTTCCCAATTGCTAGTTTGCGCCACTGTGCGGTCTCCATGGACCTCGGTCAGTGCACTTTGACCGAGGTCCTCATCGTTCCGTGCTAGCTACAAACTGCCACTGTCAAGAGGTCCTTCCTGATAGCTCATTGTTCACAATATTTTTGAAGTCTGTCATAATTTGAAACAATCATAGAACTCTGATAATTTCATGGATCCAATTCGGATCATGGCCTTCCCACTGAAAAAATCTTTGGACCACCAAAAGTTGGTTTTCAAGCATTGACTAAGTGAGGGTACAATTGTCTCACTTGTCTAATCTCTATCCATTTTTTACTGCTCGGATTTGAACCCTTGAGCCCAATTCTGAGGTACTCAACATCTCCCCTGCGTGTCGTCCTCACCTTCCTATCCAGAACTGTGTCTTCCTGCAATTCATTAAGATATTCAGGTAACAGGTCATCAATAGAAGGCAATTGACTCTGCTCTTTGTGATCCTCAATTAGTGAGGGTTCAAAGAATCTCAAGCAATCTGCATTCACGACTGAGTAGATGTGCATGTAAGCTGGTAGATCAAGGCGAAAGAATTCTCACCAATTTTCTCAAGTATCTTAAAAGGTCCATACCTGATAGGTTTTAGCTTTTTACCTTCACCTTGCATCATGTCCTTGCTGATATACAGCTAGACTTGGTCACCAACTTGGAAACTATGCTCCATCTGATGCTTGTCATGCCTTGCCTTGTATTTGGCCTGGCTCTTTTCCAGCTGTTCCTGTATTGCCTGGTGAATCTCTTGGATTTGTTCAATGAACCTAGTTGCCCTGTCCACATCGTTGTGTCCCTCAACTGTTGTGTCCTTACCAAAGACAAAATCCAAAGGAGACCTTGGTGTGAAACCAAAACAGGTCTCAAAAGGAGATCTCTATGTAGAAGAATGTTTTGCTCAATTGTAAGCATGCTGCACATAACACAAATGTTCATCCCAAAGCTTAGGATGTTTGCTGCAATATCCTCTTAGTAACTGGATCACTGTCCTGTTGACTACTTCTATCTGGCCATCGGTTTGTGGATGAAAAGCTGTTCTTTTCTTCAATTTGGTGTCCATCAGTTCCCACAGACTTGACCAAAACTTCCCCACAAATCGGGTGTCTCGATTAGATACAATGGAAGTGGGTAATCCAAAATGAACCCATACATGTTGAAAGAACAGTTTTGCAGTTTGTTCAGTTGTAATCTATTTATTACAAAGTATCAAAATACACATTTTGCTAAACCTATCCACAACAACATACAAATAATCATGATCTTTCCTAGATTTAGGTTGTCCTCCAACAAAATCCATGGAAACACTTTCCCAAGGGTGAGAAGGAATTGGTAACGGAGTGTACAAGCCTAGTTTTCTATTGCTGGGCTTGATTTTAGCACACATAGTACACCCTCTTACATATCTAGAAACTGTCTCGTTCATTTTTTGCCAATAACAAAATCTTTGTAGTTGTGCAACTGTTTTACTTACCCCAAAGTGACCTGATAATAGAGAAGTGTGTGCTTCTCGAATTATCTTTACTCTTTCAGTTTGTGGAATGCATAACTTCCCACAATAATATAGGAGTCAGTCCTTTACATGATAATCCAATTCTTCTACTCGTTTTCCTTGACTTAAAGTTTCATATACATCTTTAAAGTCTATATCTTGAGCATATTGTTCAATGTAGCTCTCATGTAACACATAATTATGCTTAAGTATAGAAGATGCATTTATAATGGGTCTAGATAACATATCTGCAACTTTATTGTGTATGCCCTTTTTATACCTGATGACTAATTGAAACTGTTGTAGAAAACCCATCCATCTATAGAGTCTTGATTGCTACAACTTAGTTTGGGAGTGTAGATATTGAAGTGGTTGATGATCAATATGTATTACTGTCTCTTTGCCCATTAAGTAATGTTTCCACTTTTTCACACTTTGTACTAATGCATACAATTCTTTATCATATGTAGGATAGTTAACCACTGCAGAATTAAATGTGTTAGAATGATAACATATGGGTTTACCGTGTTGTGTCAACACTGCTCCCATGGCATAGTCACTGGCATTTGTTTGGATCTCAAATGGTCTTTGAAGATCAGGTAGTGCTAGTACTGGTGTTGTACTAATATTTTCTTTCAAGGTGTTGAAGGCTTTCTGTTGTTTGTGTTGAAAATGCAACAAGATGATGGAGCTTAGTGAAATGAGGTCGCCTTCACTAAGTGGGCCGCAGGCTATTTTTGGCGCAAAGTCTATTTTTAGACTATGTCTATTTTTCGACATATGGATCATGGTCTATGAGTTGCAGGATGCTATTTGTGGATGATTGGTCATGTTGGTAAAAATAGATGGACTTCTATTTTTAGACATATGGGCGGAGTCTATTTATAGACTGCCAAGTCTAAATATAGAACAATCAAATATTATTAGCTCATAATAATATTTGGACTATAAACATTATCTTATCCTCTTGGAGCACTTCAGTTCAAGCTACAGATGTGGCACATGCAGCTGCCAGAAGGAAATATGAGTTTCTCATGGGTTTAGTTGAGCTATTGCATGCGGGACTTCAGTTAGAACTCAAGTGATTGAGTTTGGTGGAGTTGACAGTGGAGTTGATGGAGTTGTGTTCAGTTTGACTTAGTTGAAATAGTTGTATTTAGTCTAACTGAAAAATAGATTAATGTTGAGTGGTGTGAATTAGTTATTAATTAATTCACTAATTATTAACTCATAAAGCAGCTAAAGAATACATCAGTTAACTCAATGCATGTACAGTTCAGTGGAGACAAGTGTTAGAGGTTGAGATTGCTATCAGTTGTGACTATAGTTGTGCATGAGATTTGCACAATCAATGCATGGAGATTGCCAATGAGGATTACGCAGTACAAACAAAGGCAAAATGAGCTTGGATCATTCCTATTGTTCACAAGTATTGCGCAGTAGAGGCAGGCAAGCAGCGGAGGAGATTTCAGCCAGTGCATGATTCAGATCTGAGCTAGTTTGTGTGTAACAATTGGAGATAGTACTGTGTACTTGCGAGGAGTATTGTACTATGTATTGTTACATGTTCTCTATCATATAATATACAGATAGTGTGGGGTTTTCAGCTGTATGTTTTCCCCGGGTTACATACTGTGTTGATATGTGTGTTTGATGTATCAATGTGCACATGCGATTGTTTCTAATTCCGCAAATTGAATTGATCAACGTAGAGGAGGTTATGTATTATGCATGCATTCCGAAATAGTGTATAATCAGGATAATCTCTGTGAATATGTGTTAAATTTTTCAAAATTTCTACATGGTATCAGAGCAGAGTTGATCATCAGATCTATTATTCAGAAAGTGTTTACATTTTATTTCTTCAGGCAGAGTCTGTAATCGGGCCAGGTAGCCTCTGGATTCATCCTTCTTTTGGAAGGTGATAGATCCGGTGAATGCCCATACAGTCGATCTCTGTACAAGAAATACTTTGTTCTCACGAATTTTAGATCAGAAGCGGTTGAGTTTTGAGCTGGTGGAATTCAAATTTGCAGCAGTGTTTTCTTGGTGTCAAAGTTGAAATGTCTTTCAACAGATTACGATTGTAGTATGCCCTTGAAGGCAGCTCGAACTATATTGCATGGAAGGACAGGATGGAGGTGCTGTTAGATGACAATGGGTTGAAGGGGTTCATAGAAGCGGATTTCCCAAAACCTAATGATGCTGCTCAAGTTGGTGATTGGCAAAAGAAGACAGCAAAGTGTCGAAGGATTCTGTTGGAGGGCGTGAAGGATCACATTGTGTCCAACCTCCATGGAAAGGATTCTCCATACTTGATGTGGAAAGCGTTGACAGATCTATTCCAAAGCAAGAGCGACCAGAGGAAGTTGGCGCTCAAAGATAAACTCAGAAACATAAAGTGTGAGAAAGGCGACAATATGCCCAAGTATCTCACGAAGTTCAATCAATGCCGAGATGAGCTGGGAAGTGTGGGGGTGACTATCGATGATGAAGACTTGGTGAGCTTGGCTCTCCTTGGTCTTCCAAAGAGTTGGCATTCCTATCAGGACTCTGTCAATGGTCGGGAGAAATTGCCAGGATGGGAGAGACTTTGATCGGATCTTGTGCAAGAGGAGATCAGGCGGAATACCAGGGACGGATCTTCATCAAAGGCAACTGATGAAGAAAATTTCGCTTTGGATGCCAAAGCAAATAAGGGGAAGAACAAGAAAGCTTCTCATTCTGGTGCGAAAGGCAAGAAGCAGGACATGTCCAAGGTGAAGTGCTTTCACTGTCACCAGCACAGACATTATGCCACAAATTGTCCGCATAAGAAGAAAAATAAGCAAGCTGCTGGATCTGCATCGGGAGAGGCCTTAGCCTCGCAGTTTGAGCTGGATTTTTCACTGATCACATGCTTGGTATCAAGTGTGATGGGATTGGTATGGTTCTTGGACAGTGGTGCGTCTTTTCACATGACAGGAGATCGAGATTTGTTTTCTGATCTGGATGAGAAAGATCTTGGAGTGCACATCGAGATGGGTGATGATGGTAGATACAGTGCGACTGGTATCGGTACCATTTCCTTTGAGAGGGAGTCTGGTAAACCATTCATATTGAAGGAAGTGATGCATTTTCCAGGATTGAAGAAGAATCTTATCTCTATGGCTATGTTAGAAGACAAGGGATATGATGTTGTTTTCAGTGAGGGAAAGGATTTCCTACGTAGTAAGGCAACAGGAGAAACCCGGAAGATAGGGGTTCGAGTCAAGAACCTTTATCAGTTGCATGTAGATGGCTGCTCAGCAATGGCATGCAAGGCAGAAGGAGTGGTGAGCCAGGATGATGGCGAGCTGTGGCACCAGAGATTGGGCCACCTTCACCATGGAGCCTTGAAGATACTGCAACAGATTTCTACTGGGTTTCCTAAAGGCACTCTTGCGCAGTCAGATCAGTGCAAGGGGTGTACTTTGGGAAAATTTGTGAAAGCCACCTTTCATGAGAAGGATAGTCGCATCACGATGATCCTTGAGAGAATTCACACAGATGTGTGTGGACCTTTCTCAATAGCTTCGATAGCAAAGCACAGGTACTATGTGATCTTTGTTGATGATTTCTCTCGAAAGTGTTGGATCTTCTTCATGCAGAATAAGAGTGAGACATACTCAAAGTTCTGTGAGTTCAAAGCACTGGTCGAGAAGGAATAGGGGAAGAAGGCGAAGGCTCTTAGGAGCGACAATGGTGGTGAATACATCTCTGGCAAGTTTAAGGATTTCTGCAGTGCAGAAGGGATTCGAAGAGAGCTCATAGCTCCCCATAACCCACAGCAGAACGGGGTTGCTGAGCGGAAGAACATAACGATCGTGGGTGCTACACGGGTGATGTTACATGATCAGAGCCTACCCCTTCACTTGTGGGCGGAAGCATGCAATACTGCAGTATATGTGCAGAACCATTGTCCTCACAAGGTACTTGGCATGAGTACACCCGAGGAGGCTTATTCTGGTAAGAGGCCTGATATTTCTCATTTGAAGATTTTTGGTTCTTATGTTCACATGCATGTGACTAAGGATGCCAGGAAGAAGCTGGAGCCGACCACAGAGGTTGGGATATTTGTGGGGTACACTGATACGCCCCATAACTATCATGTGTATTTTCCAGACAGTCGCAAGACTGTTGTGTGACGGGATATAAAATTTCAGGAGGAGAAAGCCATGAAGTGTTTGCTTGAGAGGGAGCCACAGTTGCATGTAGATGAGGAGCTATTAGTTCCTAAGGATGAACTTTAGGACGTGGATCAGCCACAAGAAGAAGTTCATGGAGTGGAAGAGACCACTCATGTAGCGCCAACCATTAAAGGGCGAAAGTGCACTACAGAAGCTGAGCGACTGGCTCAAGATGCAGAGAAGGTTGTAGGACCACCTACAACACAACGCAGACAGAGACAATCACCTGATCGGTACACTGGATACATGGCTTTTGTGAGCAAATGTGTCGTGACTGAGCCATCCTCTTTCGAGGAAGCTGTGGAGGATCCCGCATGGGTAGATGCCATGGTGGAAGAGTATGATTCGATTTTCAGAAACTGTGCATGGTAGATTGTCCCAAGATCGGAGGGGAAATCAGTGGTGGGTTCGAGATGGATCTACAAAGTGAAGCAGGCAGCTGACAGGAGTGTGGATAAGTACAAGGCAAGGTTTGTTGCCCGAGGCTTCTCACAGATAGAGGGGATCGATTATGAGGAGACCTTTGCACTTGTCGCAAGGTATTCTTCCATACAGACAATTCTTGCTCTCTCAGCGTAGATGGGGTGGCACATCCATCAGATGGATGTGAAGATTGCATTCCTTCCTGGGGGTTGGAGGAAGGATGATGCTACTTCAACAGAGGTAGTGGATGCCACTGTTTATCGACAGTTGGTGGAGTTGCATGTGTGCAGGCTCAAGAGAGGCACAACGGGATATGGATCTTGGTACATACAGGAGGATGCACATTGGGCAGGGAGCCCAATGGACGACATCAGGTACCATCATATCAGAGATTGTGTGTAGCGGAGAATCATGTTACTTTCATATATTCCCATGGAGGATCAGGATGCTGATATCTTGACGAAGGCGCTCACCAAGAGCAAATTCGAATACCACAGAGGCAGGATAGGGGTTGCAGATAATCCATATCTTGTTGAGAGGGAGTGTTGAAAATGCAACAAGATGACGGAGCTTAGTGAAATGAAGTCGCCTTCACTAAGTGGGCCCGCAGGCTATTTTTGGCGCAAAGTCTATTTTTAGACATATGGATCATGGTCTATGAGTTGCAGGATGCTATTTGTGGATGATTGGTCATGTTGGTAAAAATAGATGGACTTCTATTTTTAGACATATGGGCGGAGTCTATTTATAGACTGCCAAGTCTAAATATAGAACAGTCAAATATTATTAGCTCATAATATTATTTGGACTATAAACATTATCTTATCCTCTTGGAGCACTTCAGTTCGATCTACAGATGTGGCACATGCAGCTGCCAGAAGGAAATACGAGTTTCTCATGGGTTTAGTTGAGCTATTGCATGCGGGACTTCAGTTAGAACTCAAGTGATTGAGTTTGGTGGAGTTGATGGAGTTGTGTTCAGTTTGACTTAGTTGAACTAGTTGTATTTAGTCTAACTGAAAAATAGACTAATGTTGAGTGGTGTGAATTAGTTATTAATTAATTCACTAATTATTAACTCATAAAGAAACTAAAGAATACATCAGTTAACTCAGTGCATGTACAGTTCAGTGGAGACAAGTGTTAGAGGTTGAGATTGCTATCAGTTGTGACTATAGTTGTGCATGAGATTTTCACAATCAATGCATGGAGATTGCCAATGAGGATTGCGCAGTACAAACAAAGGAAAAATGAGCTTGGATCATTCCTATTGTTCATAGGTATTGCGCAGTAGAGGTAGGCAAGCAGCGAAGGAGATTTGAGCCAGTGCATGATTAAGATCTGAGCTAGTTTGTGTGTAACAGGTGGAGATAGTACTGAGTACTTGCGAGGAGTATTGTACTATGTATTGTTACATGTTCTCTATCATATAATATACAGATAGTGTGGGGTTTTCAGCTGTATCCTTTCCCCGGGTTACATACTGTGTTGATATGTGTGTTTGATGTATCAATGTGCACATGCAATTGTTTCTAATTTGGCAAATTGAATTGATCAACGTAGAGGAGGTTATGTATTATGCATGCATTCCGCAATAGTGTATAATCAGGATAATCTCTGTGAATATGTGTTAAATTATTCAAAATTTCTACAGTTTGCCTCCCCACTGAAACACCTTGTTCAATCCTGTTAAAGCATGTAAGGGAACAACAATTAAGAAAAAGTTAGAAATGAACTTTCTCCAATATTGTGCTTCTCCTAAGAAGCTCCTAACTTCTGTAGCAGATTTGGGTTTAGGCCAGTTTACAATGACTGCCACCTTAGAGGGATCTATCTTCAATTCACCACCCCCTACCATATGTCCCAAATAATTCAAAGATGTTTTTCCAAATTCACATTTTGAGAGTTTAACATAAAGTGTTTCTCTTTTCAAAACATGTAGTGTCTGCTTAACATGCTTTAAATGTTCTTCCCATGTTTTGCTAAATATCATAATGTCATCCAAATACACAACAACAAAATCATCAAGAAAAGGTCTTACTACATCATTCATTAATCTCATGAAAGTAGCAGGAGCATTAGTTAAGCCAAAAGGCATAACCAGCCACTCATACAATCCCTGCTTTTTCTTGAAAGCAGTGTTCCATGCATCTTGTTCTGCAACTCTGACCTTATGATATCCACTATGCAAGTCTAACTTGGAAAAATGAACAGCTTCTTTCAATTGATCCAAAAGATCATCTATGCGAGGAAGGGGATAACGATTTTTGATTGTTATCTTATTCAGTGCTCAGTAATCAATGCACATTCTCCACGAACCATCTTTCTTTCTCACCAAAACGATTGGTGACCCACATGGTGATGTGCTAGGTCTGATGAACCCTTTCTCGAGCAACTCCTGCACCTGCTTCTTGATTTATGTGTTCTCTAAAGCGGACAACCTATACATTCCAATGTTAGGCAATGGAGCATCTTGCTGCAAATTAATTTCATGCATTATTTACTTTTTGGGTGGCAAACCTTTAGGTTCTTGAAACAAGATATCATACTCTGAAAAAACTTTTTCTAAATTAGCTTACTGTTTAGCATCACAACCCTCAAATACATTGGTTTTATCAGGTTTCTTTTCCTTTACAACCATCAGTAAAAATTGTTTGCATGAATTTATCATTCGTTTCATTTGCCCTGAGTTTATGAGAGTATAATTATTTTTGAGCTTATGAGCTCTTACAAAGTATTCGATTCCATCTTTAACAGGTAGATACTTGTTCTCAACTCTATAGAAAATAGCCTTTCTATCATACAAGTAAGGACTTCCTAAAGCAATTCCACATACATCCAAAGGAATTATGTCTAACTTAACCTCATCTACAAATGCTGACCCAAAAGAAAACTTGAGTTTGCATTGTCTAGTCACTTGTAGTTGTGCTTTATCATTTAACCATCCTAATGGGTATGGTTTCTTATGAGGTGTAGTCACTAATCCTAACTTCTTTACAATTGCTTCAGAAATTAAATTTACTTGTGAGCCACTATCAAACAAAGTATCAATATTTTGATGTTTGGAATTAACCCGAATATGGAAAAGCTCATGTCTTTTTCTCTCATTTTCTTCATTAGTAGTAGATTGTGCAGAATTACTAGTATATGCTTCAGAATTATTACCTTTTATACATGTGGCTGCAATGGTTGTTTCATCTCCTGAGTCTGGCCCCAAATCTTTCTGAATAGCTGCAACAGTCTTCTTTTTTTTGCCCTCGAACTTCTTTGGTCTCAGCTCCAGATGCAGAATCCAACAGTGCTCATCATCATGCCCATCCTTCTTATAGTGAGTGCATGAAGCCTTGCTTTTCTGTGCATTGTTGGCCTTCCTTGCTTTCCATTTCTGTTTTCTTTTCTCCTTATCCTTGCTTGTAGTGGGTTGGGATGATCCCCCAACTTCTGGGTTTCCATTCTTTCCTCTAGCTTCTAGATGAGTAGCTTGAACATATACCTCATCTATACTAGTGGGATTACACATGAGGATAGTGTGCCTCATGTAGTTGTGTAGACCATCGATGTACTTCAACAGAGTCTCAGGTGAGTCTAATGAGATTCCTAGAATCAATGCTCTCTTTCTAAATTCTTGGGTGTAACCTTGTACACTTTTCCCTTTCAACTGTCGAAGAGTTTGCCAGCTCATCATGGCTTGCTGCATGTAGGCCAATGGATAGAACTGCTTTTTGATTGCAGAAACAAATTCACTCTAGACAGAAATAGTCTTACCATGTCTCTTCATGTCAGCTTGGGTCCTGCCTTCCCACCAAACCAAGGCAGTGCCTCCAAGGCATAGGCTTGCCAGCTGAATCTTGCTCTTGTCTGAATCAATACTCTGCACTCTGCAATAAACATCAATTTGTCTAATCCAATTGTCCAGCTTTTCTGCATTCAACTCTCCATCATATATTGGTAAATCAAATTTAACATCTATTTTAATCAAATATGTCTTCTTTTTATGTTCAGGGCTATTAGGAGGTGTGAGAAATCTTTCTTCTTTCCCTTTGCCTTTTGAGTGGTCATGGAGGAGAGACTCATCTTCTCCTTTATCTTGTTTGGAGCCTGATGAATCTTCATCCTTGTGTTTTGTAAAGTCCTTATACATTTCCTCTACCATGGACCTTATGGCTAGGAAATTATCTATGAATTGAGGGTCTCGCCCCACAGAACCTTCTTCTGACATTGTCTTCTGAGGATAGACTCTTCCAATTTCAGGATTAGTTTCGACCAACTCTCCTTTTCCCAATTTTAGCTTTGATCTAGTTACCACTCAACAGCTAAATCCAGCACAAGCTTGTCTAACCTTAACAACCTAAAGCTCTGATACCACTTGATCTGAAAATCACTTGCGAGTGATCTCGGTTAATTAATTAATGAATGAAGGTATTACAGACTCATGTGCTGGTGTGTGTCTATGTTATCTTAGGCAATGGATCCATAAGATTGCAAAATACACAGACAATGGAAAATGGAAAACAGTAAGAGAAACACAGCAAGCAAACACAACAATTTAATAAGGAGTTCACCCAATCCTCTTGGGCTACATCTCCGGTCCAGCTTTCAGTGGTGGCCTTCTTTATTGTGTCTTTAAGTAGAGTTTTTACAATGAGGATCTCAGTTTGAGTCTCCTGAAACAGATGATGCTTAGTAGGGTGGTACTTGGATTCCCCAAGCCACTAGAGTGCACAAACTCCCCCTTACCAAGTCTCGACCTCAACTGGTCTTGATGGGATTTGTCCAATTTGGTACTCAATTCCCGACAGATATCCTCTCAGGGATTGCTTGAACCTCTCAAGCCTTCTATCTGCTCGATGTTGCCTTAGCTCTGCAGGTCAGCTCGACTCTCTATTCCCTGCTACTTGCTTCGCTCTCTATTGTGTCTCTCTGTCTCACTGTCTCCTTCTTCTCTGTTCTCCTATCTCTGTTCTCTGTCTGTTCATGGCTTAAAGCTAATCCATCCCTTGAATGTTCACTTCCTCTTCCGTCCCTTCGGTTCGCTTGCCTCTGTCCGCTTGGAATTCCTTGCCTCTGTGTCATTGCTACTGTGTAACGTTTCACAGGGAGGTGGCCACTTGTCCCTTCATGAACTGAGCGCTAGCTATTCCTCAAACGGTTCAGTATTTTGGTTACTTTGTGAAATGATTTATCTGCCAGCTCAACGGTCAAATCGGACTTCAAACCTTTATATGTCGTAGCTTAATTCTCCCTACGAATCTGGTTTCCCATCAGGCACAATCTCTGACATTAGATTTGGGGCCTCTAGATTCTACGGTTATCTCTCATATCGCGTGGTTGACTTGCTCGAATTTTAGCCTGCGATGAGAGTGGTTTTCTCTCTCATCCGTCGGACACACATCAATCAACGTATGGAATCGCTCGATTCTCTAACAAACCCGCTTACTGCCCGAAACGCCTCCGATATTCCGCCGGTTTTGGAGTGCAAGACCTGCCTTCGGTTTTAGTGCTTTTCCCATGGTTTCTTGGCTTCTCTTGTGACCGAGCGCTCGGGGCTTTTCCTTCTCGAGGGGTTTTGCCCAGCAAACTACGATTAACACTAATCGCGCATCAGAAATGGCCTCCGTCTTCTGATCTGGATTTCCCAATTACTAGTTTTCGCTACTGCATAGTCTCCATGGGCCTCGGTCAGTGCGCTTCAACTGAGGTCCTTGTTGTTCCGTGCTAGCTACAAAATTCCACTGTCCAAAGGTCCTTCTTGATAGCTCATTGTTCACAAGATTTTTGAAGTCTGTCATAATTTGAAATAGTCATAGAACTCTGATAATTTCATGGATCCAATTCGGATCAAGAGGTGTGACATGATGGTGCTATATGTAGGAATTTACAGGGTAAGTTCCTCAGATAGAACACCAAAGGACACCAGTCACAAACAGATCACAGATCAATACACTAGTATTCTTGACGTGGTTAAAACCATGGCTTGAGCCAACGTGACCACTTCAGACAATTTATTAATAAAAGAAAGAAAATTTACATAAGATTCTCTCATGAACGGTCACCCTGCAAATGACCCTCCATGCTCTTTAAATAGATATCATGGACCAATCAAGTGTTAAGCCACAGATCAAGTGTCGATAATACCGACGAGAGAATGAACCATCAGATCACTTCATGTCTAGAACATATCGTGACCATCAGATTATAAGTTACAAAAGTACATAGTAAAGAAACACACTTTGCCTAACTCTACACCAGACCAAGTTATACTTAACTATTTCCTATGTCTCGGAATATCCTAACATCCCCCCTTAAGAATAACTTAGGATAGGATTGAAGGATGCACAAATATGACACAATAGGAGAAGGAAGGAGGCATTAGAGCCTATCCCCCCTTAGTGACAACTTCCTGAACTCCAACCATAAATCAAAGTTTAGTTAAATTCACCTCTATGAGAGCCTTTGTAAAGATGTCTGCAACTTGATCATCGGTTGAACAATATTGCACTTCAAGAACATGGTCATGAATGAGCTTTCTCATGAAGTGCATGTGTAGTTCAATGTGTTTTTTGTGCTAATGTTCGACTGGATCTTTGCATAGTTGAATGGCACTTTGATTATCACACCAAAGTGTAGTTGGATGCTTCTGATGAAAGCCTAACTCTGACAGGATCTAATGAAGCCACAGGGCTTCCTTACTAGCTTCTATGACGCCATGATACTCTGCTTTTGTTGAAGAAAGAGAAATGGCACTTTGTTTCTTGCAATCTTGTGTAATAGGTCTAGAACCAATAGTGAACACATAACTTGCAGTAGACTTCTGATAATCAGGGTCACGAGCCCAATCAGAATTAGTGAAACCAACCAATAAAGGAGATGCTTCTACACTGTAACGAATCCCAAATTGAATTGTACCTCGAACATAACAAAGTATTCTTTTAGCTTCCTTCCAATGACTTTCATGTGGGTTTTGCATAAACTGAGCAATAAGGCCAACATCAAAGGAAAGGTTAGGACGAGTATGGGTCAGATACAAAAGTTTTCCTACAAGTTGATGGTATAAGTGATCCGAGTTGACTCAACTCCCGGATTTAACCAAGATATTTTACTTTCATGATGTGATTAGAATTGCATTTAAAATAGCATAATTGAACATATATGCATGTTGTAAATAAGAATGAACAGGACAACAGTCAGCAACATAAAACTACAAGACATTGATAACAGAGTACATCTAGGAAGGACTACGTCTCTAGGCCCCGATGTGAAGATGATGTAGGCCGCTGCATTATGTGATGTCAATAGTGATGATGTACATCGGTGGTGACGTCGCTATCATACAAGGAAAATGCTCGCACATAGGAGTGGCTCCAAGATATGTTCCGCTGCAGGAACTAAAGCAGGAGCATCTGGACTTAGCCAACAATGTGATTGTTTGTTCACATGTTGTGGCTAAAAGAGATGAATTTCATTGACCTGAATGGTAAAAAATCAGTTTTAGTAGAGAGGATTGTATCCCTCGAATTTCTCTTAGTATTCAGTTATTGTAATAATTGGAATATTGCATTATTTTTAGACTAAGAGTTAAGTTGTTAATGTAGGTGTGTAACAGAGCTAAGAATAGAGATTTAGCTGTTAGATTGATTAAAATAGGGATCGAGTTGTCAATGCAGTTAGGCTAGGATTTGAATCATAAAAGGAAAAAGAATGTAATAGAGAAGATTAGCAAAGATGATAGGGAATTGAGTGAGTGGGCGAGAGGTGTGACATAGGTTTGAGATTGAGACAGAAGTCAAATAAATTGCTATAACTGAGCTGAGAGGTCCAAGACTCTGTAAATTTCATATTGTTGAGTAATTGGTTGAATTTGTGGTGTTGTGTGTTAATTCTGGTACGGAATTTCATTTTCACCTGTGTATCGGCGTTCCAGACCCTCAACAGGTATTTCTCTGTTTTAATGTTTTAATTATAAATCTCAGTGTTTATGTGGTTTATCGTTAAATGTTGTGATTCGTGGTTAAGGTTAATACTGGGGTTAAAGTGCTAAACATCATTTAAGTGTCTTTCTTAAAGTTAAGTTATAAGCATGTGGGTTGTATTTGATGAGCGGGAAGTGGTGTATTGGATGCTCAAAAAGTGGTAAGTGGTATTATTCCAAGTCCGAGAGATTAGCCTTAGCGCTTGACACGGAGCAAACGGAGGAGAGAGAAAAATCGATTTATCGAGCGGTTAACCAATGCGCAAGTGGTCCACCCGATATGGTTTTCGATCGTTAGTTTGGATGGAACAGATTGACGATAGAAAATCTATGGGCTAGTTGGTGATCAGAGAAAGCGATAGCCATCAGATCTAGAAAGGTGAAACCAACGATAGAGATCGAAGCGCTCACTTCAGTGGAAAATTCAAGTGTGACCAACGATATTTAGTGGAAAACCGAGACCTTCAAGGGAAATAGTAGCCACATACAGAATCTGAAATAACACAGCTGAATGGTTATTAAGTTAACCAGTAGTCTATTATCACACTTTAGCCTTATTTTGTCAACCTCCTGTGTCATTTTGGTATCAGAGCCCAGAGATTGAGTTTTGTTGTAGTAAACAAGCCATCAAGGAGAGGAGCTGGAATAGGTCGAGGAAGACTTGAAGCAAATGCAATTCTGCTAGATGAGATCCAGAGTCTGCATACAAGGATGGACACAATGGAGACCGCACAGAGGAGCGCACCTGATGAAGGAATTACTAGTGCTACAAAAGAATCTTCTAAGGAAGAAGAAGAGGAGGAAACCGAAACTACCAAAGCTATTAAGATGTTGGCTAAAGTAGGAGGAAATCCAAAGGTAGAAATTCCTTTGTATGAAGGGAGTCTCAATGCAGAAGAATTGATGGACTGATCAGATCATTGGACAAATATTTTGACTATGAGGAGGTTGATGATAAAAAGAAGGTGAAATTTGCAGTTACCAAATTGAAGGGTCATGCAGCTATCTGGTGGGATGAACTACAAACATCCAAAGCAAGAAAAGGAAATTCCAAGATCAAGCAATGGGATAAAATGGTAAGTAAAATGAAAGCTAAATTTATACCAAAAGATTATCAGTTAAATATTTTCAAATAGTTATAGAACTTAAGGAAAAAAGGAATGACTATCAAAGAATATACAAAAGAGTTTTATAGGCTGAGTATTAGAGCAATACATGTAGAAGATGACATGGAGAAGGTAGCCAGATACATCAATGGCTTGAGATATTATATACAGGATGAGATCAGCTTGCTAAGTCCGAAGACAATTTAAGAAGCCTATCAAGTAGGTTTGAAGGCAAAAGAGAAGATGTTGAGGAAACAAAACCAGAGGAACAGAGGAAGAAGTTTGGTAAGAGGTAGAGGAACTACCAGACCAAGATTTCAGCACCCTCAGAGTGAAGCAGGAAGTTCAAGTAGTAGACCACCACAGAGAGGAGACTTTAATAGAGGAAGATTTGCACCCAGAGGAAGAGGCTGAGGAAGAGACATTTGGTGTTATACATGTGGAGAATGGGGACATGGATCATGGGATTGTCCTCATAATAAAGCAACAATTCAGAGGAATGTGAATGTGGCATAGTGATGAGCCCCAATTTTTGGTACAATTTGGGCTCATTTGGCCTACTTGCTTTGCTCAAACCATTCATCTTTTATTGCTTAGGCATTCATTTCTTGGTTTATTCGTTTTGTTTGTAGGAAGAAGGGTAGGCATTCTATCTACGTGACTAATACATGATGATTTCAGGTTTTTGGCATTAAAAGGGAGCAAAGACCACGAGAAAGGAGACAAGGAGACAGTAAGGGGGCACTGCTGGTTTTTAGGAGAGGATGTCCACAGTCTTGGGGACCTTCCTCGTGATTCCCACCATAGCTCCGAGCTCCAACCAATCTCCCCACCGAGCTTAGAGGCAGCCAACCGTTCTACAGGAACAGCAGTTACAACTGTTCTACAGGATCAGCAGTTTAACCTTCAGTTAGACAGCCGAGCTCCACAAATCAAGGAAACCTGTGGGATTATCATTTTGCATAAATACTGAGGCCGTAGCCTTTGATAGGATCTTTTTGAACTTTTGCATTATTCTTGTAATTTGGAAGTACGAGCTACAGCTCGGTGTTGGTTCTTTTTGTAAGCCAGTTTTGGCATGACATCAGATTTTTGGTTATGAATAAAGTCAGGCAGATTTTGATCTCATTCTGAGTTTCTAAGGGAGCTATAGCTCTCAGGTTAGGGCCCAACCTGAGAGCAATAGACCTCCTCTGTGTTGTAATGTTATTTGCCTTTCGTTCCAGCACTTCGTTCTTTACTTTGACATGCAATTCGAATTTACAGTTTGCTGATTTAGTTTTTATGAGATTGAATAGGATTAGTTTATGGTGAATTTGCTTCCAGTTGCTTAGGTTAGAAGAGGATAGTTATAATTCATTGGAGCTCCAGAAAAAGGTTGTTAGAGATCACTGCCATCTCTGCTTAGGGATTGGGGTGCAGTCCATATCAACCACAAAAAAGAAACGCAGTTATTTTCACGTCCATGCAAGCTGCAACAATTACTTTAGTCGTAGATCCATCCATGCACTTTGGTTTTGATCATTACTTTTTCATTCCACTTCCATGCACGAGTTTCTTTCACAAATTTCACTGTTGTTCATTGGTTCAAAATAGCACAGTGAACATAGATTAAAGAGTTCTCGTTTTTGGTGACATTCATAGATAATTTGTTTCATCTACACTGCTCCACACCATTCCATTACCTTCCTCTTCTTGTCAACCACACCTGAAGCCACTCAACCGACCTCTGTTCAGCTCGTTTACCTTCCAGCTCTTCCATTACTCACGTAGCTCCATTTACTTGACCTTTCGTTGATCCCATCCTTCCAGCCATCAACCCACCGCATACACTCTTTCTCCATCTGACTTCTCTGCTCCTAAGCCATCACCAGTTCCATCTCCATCTCACCTATCCTCCCACACCACTCCATCACTTCACCATCTCCCAAAACTCCCACAGTCGAACATCCTGTAGAATTTCACAGACTTCCTGTAGAACCCCTGAGTTTCCTGTAGGATCCCCTGCAGACTTCCTGTAGAAGCCTGCAAACTCGGTTGCTGAGCATCCGAACGTGGTAGACTTCTGTGGACTGATTCTAGAGACCCTCTGGGACCTCCCCTAGCCATCCTGACCTTGCCCATGCTTTCCTTCCATTTGAACCGCTCCTGCACAGTCAAACCCTAATCAAAAGCACCATCACAATAAATCCAACCACTTAATGACAAAATACAAAAACATGTCTTTTCAGATGCAAATAGCTTAGATTCAAGTATTTCAACTCACTGTAAGTAATGGCATCATTGGTAGAAGTTTCATTCACATTTTTGCATTGTAAGGGTCAAGCTAGTTAAATTAGGGTTTATTAGGGTTTCCATGCTTTGTTGGCTTTCAATTTCCTTTTTGCAAAGTAGGTTAGCTTCCTTCAAGATAGCTTTCATCCATCACTCATAAAGCTTCTTCTGAGAGCATATAGAAGTTGGCTTGAGCCCTAGCGGACTTGTGCCAGCTGACCAAGTGACAGCTGCGACAAGAGCTAGTACTTGTGCATACAACACCGTCACTTCCAAGTTTGTACGAACTACCGGGTTGATAAAATTAGAGATAGGAAGCTCCAGGAGTTGTAGCATTATCGCTACAATACTGGAGCCCACCATCTTTTTGGCACCATTGCTGGGGAAGCATCAGAGTATTAGTAATTGTTGCTTTTCTTCTACTTTCTTACTCTTGCCTTCTGCTAAGTAGTTTATTTCATTTCCATTCTGCAAAAGTAGCATAGACATTTCCTGCTTTCATAGATTAGCATTTCCTGCTTTCATAGATTAGCATTTCCTTTCTGCAAGCGTAGACTAGCATTTCCATTCTTGCAATTTCGTTTGAGCAAAGTAGATTAGTTCTTTCCTGCTTTCAGTTTAATTCTGCATCTTTCATAGTTAGTTGTAGATCAATCTATTTCAGTTTTGCAGGTACCAAAGGGAAAAAAGCAAAAACAATCAAAAGAAAAAGAAAGTCTTTTCCATTTCATGCCTCGTAGGAACCGAGATAGATCAGGCAAATTCCTACCAAACACCCCTACCACATCACTGAGTCACCCTTCTCTCCTCTTTGGTGACAGTGACCCAGAAGAACCTATAGGTGAACATCCTGAGATATACAAAGATCCTATAGTAGAAGAAGAGTTAGAGACCACTCCATCTGAAGCTATGGCTGACAATAGAAGAGAAGATGAGAGAATAGAAGGTGCCTTCCCCATCCGAGAGACCAATGGAGAGATGAAAATGAAGAACATTAGCCCCTCCGCCTTACCTCACTTCCATGGGCTGACTACTGAAGATCCGGATACCTTCCTGTTTGAGTTTGTTGTCCTTTGTAGAACCTATGACTATACTGAAGATGAGCAAAAGCTGAAACTTTTCCCTTCCACTCTTAAGGATGCAGCATTACGCTGGTTCATGGGCTTACCTGGGAATAGTATCACCACTTGGGCTCAGATGCAGCAAGCTTTCAATACCAAGTACCGGGATTACTGTAGGTCCAAGGAAACAAAGGGGGAAATCTTTCGGATGACCATGGGAAATGATGAGTCCTTAGAGGATTATGAGGAGAGGTTCCAACTAAGCTATAAGCGGGCTAGGTGCACACTTGACCTTGAATCCCTCAAGTTGGTCCTGCTCTGAGGAGTCCCTGAAGACCTCTTAGATACCCTTCACATGTTAGTTGGGGGGGACATTTACCAACTGCCTTATGAGGACATCAAGACTGTGTTTAGAAACCACTCCAGGGCAGCTCGGAAACGAGGTAGAGGAAACCTCCTCTCAACTAGTGTCCCTTTCTCCAAACATGAGCTTGCAAATCAATTAGAAGATCTTAAAGAGTGAGGTGAGACAGACCATTGCCATGCAGCTTGACACATTCAGGATTCAGAAAAAGAAAGAAGAAGCTGAGAGAGCCTTGGCTGTCTTCTGCCCTAGGTGCACAAGGAGACACCCTAAGAACGAATGTCCATTGCATTCGGTTGAAGTGTGTTTCGTTTGTGAGGAGGACCATCCCACAAATCAGTGTCCAACCTTACCTGGGTTTAAAGCCATGTACCAAGGGACAGAAGCTCCCACTGAACCTCTCTATTACCTCAACCAAAGGAGGCCACAAGGATCTAGACCTTATCAGCAGGGGATGCAAGGGGCATCTCAAGCTTATTACAGCCACAACCAATCGACTCCTATGCCTTCCTGGGGTCCCCCTGCTCATCCTTCATGGTCCATGCCTCCTCCATGGTCTTATCCACCTCAGTACCCCACTCAACCTACTTCTCATTCATATCACTCACATGCCCAGCCACAGCCTCAATGGAATGCACCTCAGTCGGGGTGGAGGCCCCAATACAACACTCCTCCTGCCATCTTGCCTCCACCACCAGTTCAACCTCAGCCATTACCTCCTGCTCCTCCAAGGCAACCTCAAATGCCTGCTCAACCGAACCCGAACCCCAACAATAGACAGGCCCAACAGGTATACACTGTGGAAACTTCATGCCCTACCTATGCTGTGGAGATCTAGGAGATCAATCTTCGATCTGGAAAGACTCTACCGGATCGCCAACCTCCTCCCCCAGAGGATGAGGAAGATAAACAGGAAAGTGAACCAAAGGCTATTCCACCCTTTCCTGAGAGACTAACAGCCACCACACAACCCAACCCAGAGGAGGATGAGCTTCTGGGTGAGCTCAAGCAGTTGTGTGTAAAAATACCACTTCTCCAAGCCATCAAGGATGTGCCAATATATAACAAACTGGTTAAGAAGAAGTGTTTCAAACACCCAGGCAGATGGAAGAAAGATGCTTCAACTATCAATGTCATAGGACAATTGTCTGACCTCATGTTAGGACAAGTCATCTGCCCAAAGTACCTAGATCCTGGAAGTCATGTAGTAGATGTCCACATCAATGGCACCATTATACCTCACACCTTGATTGATCTGGGGGCTGCCATTAATGTGATGACCAGGGATACCATGCTTAAACTCAATCTTCAGGGTTCCTTGAGGAAGACCTCGACAGTACTGCAATTAGCAGATCGCTCCACCGTGACTCTCGAAGGGATTGTGGAGGATGTCTTGGTCTCTATTGACTCTTGGGAATACCCTGCAGACTTCCTGGTTCTGCAACCAAAGACAAAGCTTACTGGATATCCTCTCATTTTGGGAAGGCCTTGGTTAGCTACTGCAGATGCTTACATAAGTTGTCGTGCAGGAAACATGACCATCAAAAATGGCCCCATGTCCAAGCAACTAGTCCTATACCCTCCTGCCCAACCCTCCTTAGAGCATGACTTACCACTCTGGTTGGAAGAAGGAGAGGAAGACGAGGTGTACTCAGCACCTCTGTGCACCTTAGATACCACTAGAAGAGACCCCCCAACCGAGGATGACTTGATCGAGACCTTGATCCAGAATCCACCTTCCAGTGCACTACCCTTAGAGAAATTGGTGGAGGATGCCCAAGCTAGCACCTTAGTGGATCTTTGTACAACCAACCCTGTTACTCCCAGAGTCAAGAATGTGGAGTTCGGCCCTGAGAAAGCATTGAAGATCAGCTCCTCCCTATCTCCTTCCCAGGAAAAGGAGTTGTGTAGTCTGTTGGCCAACCACCTAGATGCTTTTGCTTGGAGCTATAAGGAAATGAAAGGATTCCATCCTTCGGTCTGTACCCATCATATATACATCAAAGAGGATTGTAAACCGGTAAGGCAACCTCAGAGGAGAATGAATCCAGCCCTTAAGGACATTGTCAAGGAAGAATTGCAAAAACTGTTGGATGCCGGGTTCATCTACCCCATCTCAGATAGTGAATGGGTGTCCCCTCTAGTGTTGGTTCCCAAGAAAAATGGGAAATGGAGGATCTGTGTGGACTACCGAGAACTGAACAAAGCTACCAAGAAAAACCATTTCCCTCTACCTTTCATAGATCAAGTGTTGGATGGACTGGCAGGAAAGAAGTTCTTCTCTTTCCTGGATGGGTTTAGTGGGTACAACCAAATCCAAATCAGCTCGGAAGACCAAGATAAGACCACCTTCACTTGTCCTTGGGGTACCTTTGCCTACCGAGTCCTTCCCTTTGGGCTATGTAATGCTCCTGCTACCTTCCAGAGAGCTGTCTTGAGCATCTTCTCGGAGCTGGTCCATGATGCAGTAGAAATCTATATGGATGACTTTACTCCTTATGGGGCCAACTTCCAGGAAGCATTGTCCAACCTGGGAAAAGTCCTAACCAAATGCACCGAGATGAACTTGTCCCTTAGTCCTGAAAAATGTGAATTCCTAATGACTGAAGGGACCGTGCTAGGCCATACCATTTCTTGCCAAGGGTTGCAGGTGGATCCTAACAAAATTGCTCTCATCAAGAGGGTTCCACCTCCTCAAAAGGTAAGGGATGTCCGGAGTTTCTTGGGATTAGCAGGATACTACCAGAGATTCATTAAAGATTTCAGCAAGCTAGCCTCGCCATTGTTTGGTCTGTTGGCAAAAGATGTGGAGTTTAAATTGACTGACGATTTTCAGAGGGCTTTAAATGAATTGAAGGACAAGTTGGTGTCAGCCCCAATCCTGAGAGGTCCAAACTGGGCCCTACCTTTCCACATCCACACTGATGCCTCGAACAAAGCCATAGGTGCAACTTTAGGACAAGTTGAGCAAAAACTTCCATATGCCATTTACTTTGTTAGCAAAAACTTGTCCAAAGCTGAGCTGAATTACACTGTAACCGAGAAAGAATTCTTGGCTGTGGTCCATGCACTGAACAAGTTCCGACATTATATTACTGGTTACCAGACCTTTGTACATACTGACCATGCTGCAATTAGATATTTAATGAATAAACCAGATGTGAATGCTCGTATTATTAGATGGTTACTTTTATTACAGCAGTTTGATTTGACCATTGTTGACAAACCAGGTAGAGAAAATGTTGTTGCTGACTTTTTATCGAGATTGGATTTGTCTGCAGATGAGGATGGAACAGTGGATGACCAGATGCCCGATGAACATCTGTTTGCTATTTCAGTACTCTCTCCATGGTTTGCTGATATAGCAAACTATCTTGTTTCAGCACAGTTCCCTCCGCACCTATCTTCCAGAGAGAAGAGCAGAATCATCAGAAAAAGTGCCTCATTTACTTGGATCGGGGGCAATCTGTTCAAGCTTGGCCCCGATCAGATCTTAAGGCGTTGTGTAAGGGAGGAGGAAGTCTTTGATATCCTCCTCACTTGTCATGATGGGCCTTGTGGAGGACATTTTGCAGCAAAGAGAACTGCCTTCAAAATCCTGCAGGCAGGCTACTATTGGCCCACACTTCATCAAGATGTCAGAAGATATGTCAGTCAGTGTGACCAATGCCAAAGAATGGGGAAACCGACCCAAAGGGATGAGATGCCTCTCCAACCTCAAGTGACTCTTGAGCCATTTGAGAAGTGGGGCATGGACTTTGTGGGACCAATCAACCCCTCTTCGAGGCAAAGGTCTTACATCATTGTGTGTACTGACTATTTGACAAAGTGGGCAGAGACCAAAGCAATCAAAGCAGCAACAGAAGAAAAGGTGGCCGAGTTCCTAAGAGAAAACATCTTCTATAAGTTTTGCTATCCAAGAGAGCTGGTCACCGATCAAGGGAGCCAGTTCACCTCCAACCTGGTTGAAGATCTACTAGCTCATCACAAGATCAAGCATAGGACTTCCACCCCTTATCACCCTCAAGCAAATGGGCAGGTGGAAGTCACCAATAGAGCATTAGAAGGGATCTTGACTAAGGTGGTGAGCAGCAACAGAAAGGACTGGGCAGATTGCCTGGTTGAAGCCACATGGGCTTACAACACCACTTGGAAGACCACCACCGACTTCACACCGTATGAGCTGGTCTATGGGAAGAAAGCTTTGCTGTCCATTGAGTTTGAATACAACACTTTGAGGATGGCAGCTCAGCTGGACCTAGATCTCAGCCATGCACAACAAGAAAGGCTATTGCAGCTGAATGGCCTGGATGAGCACCGAATGCAGGCCCTCCTTCACTCAGAAGTGGTTCAACTTCAGAGAAAGGTGTGGCATGACCAACATCTCCATGACAAGCAATTTCAGCCGGGAGATTGGGCTTTGTTGTATGACTCCAGATACAAAGATTTCAAGGGGAAGCTGAGAACCAGATGGCTAGGACCATATGCAGTGGAAAAATGCCATGACAATGGATCTGTCCTTATTCGAACCATTGATGAGGAAGCCATTCCCATGCTTGTCAATGGGCATCGATTGAAGATCTACAGGAGACCTCTCTCAAGACAAGAGTTCATCAAAACTATGGAGAAATCTGTATTGGTCATAGAGAAGGGTGCTGCCTCTGCTTTTGGCATACCCTGAAGGATAAATAATAATAATAATAATAATAATAATAATAATAATAATAATAATAATAATAAAGATCCTTGGGTGAAAACCTCTCTGAGGCGCCCAAGGCAGGTAGTAGGGGTGAAAACCTCATTGAGGCACCCCTATTGTCTTTCAAAAAAAAACAAAAAAAAAAAGGGAAAAGGTTTGAAAAAGATCCTTGAGTGAAAACCTCTCTGAGGCGCTCAGGGAAGATGGCACGGGTGAAAACCTCTTTGAGGGGCCCCTGTTATCTTTCAAAAAAAAAGAGAAAAGAGAGAAAAAAAAAAAAAAAACAATAAGAAAAATATGGTAAAATTGCATGCAGGTTGCAGATGTTCTATGGAGGAGAGGAAGCCCTTCAACTCAAAGCCAAGGGTCCGTATCATGCTGTCAAGGGACCTCACCAGCACCTCCTCCAAGGATACCCATGTTTTTTCAAGGTATGTGCAATTTTATCATGGTTTGAATCTTCTACAGGAAGATGCAGTCTTTCTACAGGAAGACGCAGATTTTCTACAGGAAAGTGCAGACTTTCTACAGGAAGCTCTGTGTTCTACAGGAAACTTCCTGTAGAAGTTTGGGACGGCCCAGAATTCATTTTAAAAGGAGATCTAGCGACTACAGATCGGTTTGGACGCATGCAAGCCCCTGTTGGCACCCGTGCACATCGCTGTTACCTTGCTCCACCATCCTTGTCGACATGCAACCAAGTCCCCTGCACCAACAAAGCAGATCGATGAGTTCTCGCGGGAAAAGCCATTTTCAAAGATAAACAAGTGCTGATATCTCATACCACAGGCATCAGAAGCTCCGGGAGCGTGATCGAAAGGCCAGATCCTCCGTCATGCAACATGCACCTAAGGAGGAAGAACTGTTACGAGACACCCCGCGGGAATCCTGTAACAGTTAAACCTGCTAGAGTGGATACCATTCACAGCACCGCCATCTACAATGAAACGCGGGCGCAAGCAACAAAAGCATCCACTCCATCGTCGGCAGCCTGTAACCATGAGCCTCCGGGTCTGTGTAAGTTCGCATGCAGCAGGTAGATCCACTCACCATCGTCCAAAAACTGGAAAATCGTGTGCAGCCACGCAGGTAAGTGTCTCGACCCTTCCTTCCATCAAATCGCATGAATTTTACTTTGAATTGTTTGCACAGCGTAAACGTGAATGGTTGAGTGGCCGTATGGCCAGTCGACTGGCCACGTCGGCTAGTTATGGTATAGTTGGATGTTTGGGTGGCGGCCACGACAAAGAGAATGAGCAACACGCACGTGAGAACACTCCCGTCGGAAGCAATTAGTTTAACAGAAAGAGGCGGCGGCAGATCTGTGGGAATGGATGCGGCAACAAGTTAATACGCAGGCGAATGATGGATGACGTCGCCCAACGGTCTGGCGGGGACAGCTCACCCCCCGCGCCACGAATTGCGCCGATTCAAAATCTAATCGGCTAGATTGTGCGCATGCATTTATCAACCGCCACTTCAAACTCGAGTGGCTATTCTGATCTCCTCTACACTTTGATACGCTGAGCTTTTGGATACCAGAACGCCGGTGAAGCACACCTCGAGTGCAGGCCAACTACAGTCCTCCCCGAAATTTGCGCACTGCTCCTACAGGAACACAATTTCTACTACAGGAACGCAGTCTTCTACAGGGAAGCGGGTGCCTCACGAAAAAGGTGGCCAATTAGAGAGGTAACCCTGAACTCTTCATGCAACTGGTTAGTAAGAGTGGCAAGATCATCATCCACAGTCTGGTCATAAAGATATTGGTGAAATTGTTGTTTGCTGTGCCTATACTATCGTTCTACAGGATGTCAGTGTAATTAGACTGTGTTGAATTTTGTGGATTATGTGCATGCTCTGTCTCAATAGACCAAATCTCTTTCGCATTCACCACCTTTAGTTAAAACAACCGTTTTCATCATGCTGGGTGGGTTTATAAGACGGGAACCCACTGATTCAACCAAATTAAGGGAAAACCAGGAAGTGGTAGAGCTCTTCACACGAGCACAGTGGATATCTTTTTGCGATAAGCTGCAGGGTTATGATGATGAAGTGGCCGAAGAATTCTTGCAGGCTCTGAGGCCGAAATCCCAGACACTGGCCATAGTGAACTTCAGAGGTCTAAGCCTCAAGCTCACCCTGCAACATATCAGTCGGATCACAGAACTTCCTATGGGTTTGCCATGGGATAAGGACGAAAGAAAGCTGAGCCAGCAGGCAAAGAAAGAATTCTTTCCACCTTAGGAGGAATTCTCGGAGGACAAAAATGGGGTGCGAAGAACAAGTCTGTTGCCACCATGGAATGAAGTCAGTTTGCAAATCATGAAATATATCACTTGTGAAGGCCGTTTTAGCATCGTGTATGCATATCACTTTCGGTTGCTCACTGAATTGAGGCACCAAAATGATCTTCCTGTAGAACAAAAACTGAGCATCCCCTATTTCCTATTGCAGTCTCTAATGGAGTGTGCCACAAAGCTAAGAGAGGGCATGCCAGATCAGATAGCCCACCATGGGTTGATCAAGCTTCTTGTGGAGGATGTGCTGCATTCATATAAGGTCCCCCTCTCATGGGAATCCTTCCGGAATTTGACAAAAGATGGAGACATTAAGATGTTGATCAAATAAACGGGTTCCTCCAGCAGTGAGGAACAAGAAGCAGTGGCCAAGGGACAGAGAGAAAAAGGCCAGAAGACCCCGACCACAGTGAAGAAGAAAGAACAAAAGAAGAAGCATGAGGAAAAGGAGGACAAAGAAAAAGGTGGCACACCTATCTTGTCAGCAAGAGAAAAGAGGCTGAAGAGCAGAATGGACAAAGCTGAGGTGGTCCACGTCAGCCCAAGTACCTCAACAGCACCTGCAACCAAAGCAAAAAGCAAAACTCAGGCAGGTAAGCAAGAAAAGGTGGAGACACCTGTGTCTACAGGAAAGCAGAAACAGGCTTCTACAGGAAGCCCGAAAACAGAGACAAGGGCTTCTACAGGAAGCCCGAAGTTGGAGAAAGGGGCTTCTACAGGAAGCCCGAAAATCATTGAGAAACAGGTTCCTACAGGAAGCCTGAAGACAGAGAAAGGGTCTTCTACAGGAAGCCCGAAGATTACCAAAGCAGGGGCTTCTACAGGAAGCCCGAGAGTGGCTAAAACCGGGTCTTCTACAGGAAGCCCAAAATCGGGAAAGAAAGGATCTTCTACAGGAGGCCCGGAAGTGGGCAAAGCAGGGTCTTCTACAGGAAGCCCGAAATCTGAAAAGGAGGGGCCCTCTACAAGGAGCTCTGAGAGAGCAAAACGCAAGAAAGAGAAGGCTGGTATTCTCGAAAAGGAGGCAGCAGCGGCGCTGGCTGCCCTCAGTACACCTCCAAAGCCAAAGGAGAAGAGAGAGAGGGAGACCCCTCTACCATCTGAAGCCCGGAGAAGCAAGAGGATAAACACGGGCAAGCCACAGCCTCCACCTAGGAGCCAAACCATTTTAGGGGATGTCCCTACTTCACCCATTGTAAGAACCCCCTCTAAAACATCAGCCACCCCTGAGACGGGAAGCCCAAAAATAACTTCCTGGACACGAAAAATAGGCCAATCGCCTTCCGAAGCCCGGCTCAAGGAAATGGAAAAGGGGGAAGAAGCGCCACCCTCGTCACCACCAGGGGCAGAAAAGGCAGGGCCACCAAAAACAGGAAAGAAAGAGCATGCTCCGGGCTCTAGTTCTCGGCCAAAGACGAGGAGCCAGAGCAAAGTTGCTCAAGGATGAGCAAATAGTTTAGCTGGGGGGTGATGATGAGCCCCAATTTTTGGTACAATTTGGGCTCATTTGGCCTACTTGCTTTGCTCAAACCATTCATCTTTTATTGCTTATGCATTTATTTCTTGGTTTATTCATGTTGTTTGTAGGAAGAAGGGTAGGCATTCTATCTACGTGACTAATACATGATGATTTCAGGTTTTTGGCATTAAAAGGGAGCAAAGACCACGAGAAAGGAGACAAGGAGACAGTAAGGTGGCACTGCTGGTTTTTAGGAGAGGATGTCCACAGTCTTGGGGACCTTCCTCGTGATTCCCACCATAGCTCCGAGCTCCAACCAATCTCCCCACCGAGCTTAGAGGCAGCCAACCGTTCTATAGGAATAGCAGTTACAACTGTTCTACAGGATCAGCAGTTTAACCTTCAGTTGGACAGCCGAGCTCCATAAATCAAGGAAACCTGTGGGATTATCATTTTGCATAAATACTGAGGCCGTAGCCTGTGATAGGAGCTTTTTGAACTTTTGCATTACTCTTGTAATTTGGAAGTACGAGCTACAGCTCGGTGTTGGTTCTTTTTGTAAGCCAGTTTTGGCATGACATCAGATTTTTGGTTATGAATAAAGTCAGGCAGATTTTGATCTCATTCTGAGTTTCTAAGGGAGCTATAGCTCTCATATTAGGGCCCAACCTGAGAGCAATAGACCTCCTCTGTGTTGTAATGTTATTTTCCTTTCGTTCCAGCACTTCGTTCTTTACTTTGACATGTAATTCAAATTTACAGTTTGCTGATTTAGTTTTTATGAGATTGAATAGGATTAGTTTATGGTGAATTTGCTTCCAGTTGCTTAGGTTAGAAGAGGATAGTTATAATTCATTGGAGCTCCAGAAAAAGGTTGTTAGAGATCACTGCCATCTCTGCTTAGGGATTGGGGTGCAGTCCATATCAACCACCAAAAAGAAACGCAGTTCTTTTCACGTCCATGCAAGCTGCAACAATTACTTTAGTCGTAGATCCATCCATGCACTTTGGTTTTGATCATTACTTTTTCATTCCACTTCCATGCACGAGTTTCTTTCACAAATTTCACTGTTGTTCATTGGTTCAAAATAGCACAGTGAACATAGGTTAAAGAGTTCTCGTTTTTGGTGACATTCATAGACAATTTGTTTCATCTACACTGCTCCACACCATTCCATTACCTTCCTCTTCTTTTCAACCACACTTGAAGCCACTCAACCGACCTCTGTTCAGCTCGTTTACCTTCCAGCTCTTCCATTACTCACGTAGCTCCATTTACTTGACCTTTCGTTGATCCCATCCTTCCAGCCATCAACCTACCGCATGCACTCTTTCTCCATCTGACTTCTCTGCTCCTGAGCCATCAGCAGTTCCATCTCCATCTCACCTATCCTCCCACACCACTCCATCACTTCACCATCTCCCAAAACTCCCATGGTCGAACATCCTGTAGAATTTCACAGACTTCCTGTAGAACCCCTGAGTTTCCTGTAGGATCCCCTGCAGACTTCCTGTAGAAGCCTGTAAACTCGGTTGCTGAGCATCCGAACGTGGTAGACTTCTATGGACTGATGCTAGAGACCCTCTGGGACCTCCCCTAGCCATCCTGACCTTGCCCATGCTTTCCTTCCATTTGAACCGCTCCTGCACAGTCAAACCCTAATCAAAAGCACCATCACAATAAATCCAACCACTTAATGACAAAATACAAAAACATGTCTTTTCAGATGCAAATAGCTTAGATTCATGTATTTCAACTCACTGCAAGTAATGGCATCATTGGTAGAAGTTTCATTCACATTTTTGCATTGTAAGGGTCAAGCTAGTTAAATTAGGGTTTATTAGGGTTTCCATGCTTTGTTGGCTTTCAATTTCCTTTTTGCAAAGTAGGTTAGCTTCCTTCAAGATAGCTTTCGTCCATCACTCATAAAGCTTCTTCTGAGAGCATATAGAAGTTGGCTTGAGCCCTAGCGGACTTGTGCCAGCTGACCAAGTGACAACTGCGACAAGAGCTAGTACTTGTGCATACAGAGATAGGAAGCTCCAGGAGTTGTAGCATTATCGCTACAATACTGGAGCCCACCACATAGGAAAAGGAAGAAAAACCTCAAATTACAGACAAAGAAGAACCCCCTGAAGTAGGAGAATCCATGTTGTTAAAAAGGGTATTGCTTAAGGCAGAGAAAGAGATTGGAGAACCAATTCAGAGAAAGAGTTCATTCAGAACGACATGCAAATCCAAAGGAAAATGTTGTAAAGTGATAATTGACAGTGGAAGCACTGATAACCTTGTTTCTACAGAAATGGTGGACAAGTTGGGATTAGTGAAGACAATACACCCTACTCCTTACAAAGTATCATGGTTGCAAAAAGGACATCCGATCATTGTGACAAAACGATGCACGGTAGAGATACACATTGGCACTTATAGGGATGTGTTATTGTGTGATGTGATGCCAATGGATGTATGCCATGTGTTGTTGGGAAGACCTTCGCAGTTTGATAGGAAAGCTATTCATGATGGGAGAAGAAATACTTATACTCTAGAGAAGGATGGAAATAAACATACACTGCTGCCATTGAAGGATGAAGCTGACAAAGTAGCACCTGGAAACAATGTTATGCTAATGAGTGGAAAGGAGTTGCTTGAAGAGGTTGAAAAAGGTAAAGAAATTCATTTTTTTGTCATAGGGAGACCTAAGGTAATTTTGACATCCACGACCTTATATGATTTACCTGAAGAAATCAAAAATCTGTTGAATGATTTCGCTGATATTATTGTGGATGAGTTGCCAAATGCATTGCCACCAATCAAGAGTACTAATCATCATATTGACCTAATACCAGGAGCAAGTTTTCCAAAAAAAGCAACATACAGATTAACTCCTCAAGAGAATGCAGAATCTGGAAGACAAGTGCAAAAACTGATGGATAAGGGACTAACCAGAGAGAGTCTTAGTCCATGTTTTGTACCAACAGTACTCAGTCCAAAGAAAGGAGGTGAATGGTGCATGTGTACTGATTCCATAGCCATAAACAAGATCACAATCAAGTATAGATTTCCTTTACCATGCATGGATGATTTCATGGATTGTTTGAGTGGTTCAAATTATTTCACTAAAATAGATTTGAAGAGTTGATATCATCAAATAAGAATTAGAGAGGGAGATGAGTGGAAGACTGCATTTAAAACAAATAATGGGTTGTAAGAGTGGTTAGTGATGCCTTTTGGACTCACTAATGCACCTAGCACATTCATGAGATTGATGAATAAAGTCTTGAAGGAATATGAAGACAAGTTTTTCATTGTTTATCTTGATGATATTTTAGTTTTCAGTAGAAGCAAAGAAGAACATCTGGAGCATCTTAATTTGGTTTTAAGAACTTTGCAGAAAAAGAAACTGTTGATAAATCTAAAGAAATGTAGTTTCATGAAAGAAGAATTAATCTACTTGGGGTTTGTAGTTTCTAAAGAAGGTTTGAAAATGGATCCAGAGAAAGTCCAAGCAATTTGGAACTGGCCTATTCCAAGGAATATATTTGAGGTAAGAAGCTTTCATGGTCTTGCAAGTTTTTACAAGAAATTTATGAGAGGTTTTAGTCAGATTTGTGCACCAATTCTTGAAACAATTAAGGATACTAATCAACCATTCAAGTGGACAGAAGAATAAGACAGGAACTTTAAGTTCCTGAAGGGGAAAATTACAGAGAAACCAATTTTGGCTTTACCTGATTTTGAAAAGGTATTTCAAGTTGAAACAGATGCTAGTGGAGTCGCCATTGGAGTAGTTTTGAGTCAGGAACAGAGACCAATAGTGTACTTTAGTGAAAAACTAAATGAAGCTAAGAAGAAGTATTCTTCTTATGATAAATAATTTTATGCTATTGTGCAAGCTTTAAAGAAATGGAGACATTATTTGCTACCAAAAGAGTTTATATTGTATTCTGACAATCATGCATTGCAGTTCATAAACAACCAGCCAAAATTGAACCAGAAACATGCCAAGTGGGTAGAGTTTTTACAGAGTTTTACTTTTGTGATAAAACACACAAGTGGTAAGTTGAACAAAGTTGCTGATGCTCTAAGCAGGGTAAGTTTCATTGTGCAAGAATTGAGAGTCAGTGTTGTAGGATTTGAAGAAATGGTTGATATGTATAAAGATGATGCAGATTTCAAAGATATTTATGTAGCCGTACAAAATCCAATAGTTCATAATAGAAGCCAGTGGTTGGATTATCTTATCCAAGGAGGTTTACTGTTTAAAGGTAACAAATTGTGCATTCCCAAATGTTCTATGAGGGAGAACATAATCAAGGAGAAACACAGTGGAGGATTATCTGGGCACTTTGGACAAGACAAAACCTTTTCTCAGGTAAATGCTTTTTACTATTGGCCAAAGATGCAAATTGATGTTAATATATTTGTTGAGAAGTGTAGGATATGTTAGCATGATAAAGGGAGAAGCCAAAATACAGGATTCTACCAACCATTTCCAATACCAGACCGACCGTGGGATGCAGTTAGTACGGAATTTGTTTTAGGATTACCTAGAAGCCAAAGAGGGAATGATTCTATTTATGTTGTGGTAGATAGATTTTCCAAGATCGCACATTTCATTGCATGTAAAAAGACTAGTGATGCAACACATATTTCTAATCTGTTTTTTCAGAAGTTGTAAGGTTACATGGGTTGCCTGTAAGTATTGTGTCTGATAGAGATACAAAGTTTGTTGGACATTTCTGGAGAACTCTTTGGAAGAAACTAGGTGCTAACCTTAGTTTCAGTTCAGCATACCATCCTCAAACAGATGGACAGACCGAAGTGGTAAACAGAGGCTTGGGAAACATATTGAGAAGCTTAGTGTATCAAAATCCTAAATAGTGGGATTTAGCACTTGCTCAAGCAAATTTTTCTTATAATGACACTCCAAATCAATGTACTGGAATGAGTCCATTTCATATTGTATTTGGGTTGAATCCAAGAGGTGTGTATGAGCTCAGAAATTTGGGTAAACAGGAGACAAGAAGTGCAAAAACTAAAGAGTTTTTAGAGTAGATGCAGAGACTACAAGAAGAATTTAAAGGCAGATTGCAAGAAAGCAGTGGCAAATACAAACAAAGAGATGATATGAAGAGGAAAGAAAAATAATTCCAAGTGGGAGATTTAGTGATGGTATACCTGAGAAAAGAAATATTTCCTGCTAAGACTTATAATAAACTAAAGATGAAAAATATAGGACCATGCAGAATTGTGAGGAAGTTTTCAACTAATGCTTATGAAATTGAATTGCCAGAAGGGATTGGAATATCACCTATATTCAATGTTGCAGATTTGTATTCATACAAAGAGACAGAGACAGAGCTACAAAAGGAAGCTATAGAAGGTGAAGTTAAAACTTTGAACTAGGAAGAACAAATGCCAAAGACAACCAAGAAAGAGGTGCAAATAGTTATGGAGAAAAGAGTATCCAAAAGAACCAAAGGAAATATTTATTTTCAGTATCTGGTCAAATGGAAGGGACATGTAGTGGAGGATGCTAGTTGGATGACAACAGCAGAATCGCAGAAGTATGGAGTAAACCCTAAAGGTATGAGGGATGATTATTTTCTTCCCTGGGAGTCTGATGTAGAAGCATCTAGACTTAGCCAGCAATGTGATTGTTTGTTCACATGTTGTGGCTAAAAGAGATGAATCTCATTGACGTGAATGGTCAAAAATCAGTTTTAGTAGAGGATTGGATCCCTCGAATTTGTCTTAGTATTCAATTATTGTAATAATTGGAATATTGTAGTATTTTTAGACTAAGAGATAAGCTTTTAATGCAGGTGTATAATAGAGCTGAGAATAGAGATTTAGTTGTTAGATTGATTAAAATAAGGACCAAGTTGTCAATATAGTTAGGATAGGATTTGACTCATAAAAGGAAAAATAATGTAGTAGAGAGGATTAGCAGAGATGATAGGACATTGAGTGAGTGGGCGAGAGTGTGACAGAGATAGGGTTTGAGATTGAGACATAAGTCAAATAAACTGCTATAACCGATGTGAGAGGGCCAAGACTCTGTAAATTTCATATTGTTGAGTAATTGATTGAATTTGTGGTGTTGTGTGTTAATCCTGGTACGAAATTTCATTTTCACCTGTGTATCGGCGTTCCGAACCCTCAACAGGTATTTCTATATTTTAATGTTTTAATTATAAATCTCAGTGTTTATGTGGTTTATCGTTAAACACTGTGATACATGGTTAAGGATAATATTGGGGTTAAAGTGCTAAACCATCATTTAAGTGTCTTTCTTAAAGTTAAGTAATAAGCACATGGGTTGTATTTGATGAGTGAGAAGCAGTGTATTAGGTGCTCAAAAAGTGGTATGGGATATTATTCCAAGTCAAGCAATTAGCCTTAATGATCGACATGCAGCAAATGGAGGAGAGAGAAAAACCGCTTTATCGGGCGGTTAACCAATGCCCAAGTGGTCCACCCGATATGGTTGTTGATCGTTTGATTGGATGTAACAGATCGACAGTAGAAAATCTATGGGCTAGATGGTGATCGGAGAAAGTGATAGCCATCGGATCTAGAAAGGTGAAACCGACGGTAGAGATCGAAGTGCTCACTTCAGTGGAAAATTCAAGTGGGATCGACAGTATTTAGTGGAAAAATAGGACCCTCAAGTGAAATAGTAGCCATGTATAGAATCTGAAATAACGCAGCTGATTGGTTATTAAGTTAACTAGTAGTCTATTATCAGACTTTAGCCTTATTTTTTCAACCTCTTTCGTCAGGAACTCTCATTCAAAAAGCACTCCTATGAGTATGACCTAAACTCATGCATGATGATAATGAGCATCCCACCAACATGGCATAAAAGGGATCTCAATGTAAACATACATGGCGACACATGAGTATCCCATCAACATAACAACAAAGGGATCTCGAACAAAACATGACGAATCATGACAACAAGTACATCCCACAGATGATTCTGCATCACATCAAGTAGGAATCATGAAGCAAGTAAGAAAACAAGATCCCACATCAAACATCAAACAGGGATCTATGCCGCACAATGCATCTCATAACAAAAAAAAGTACATGAACACACTACATATACCTCATATCCTGGGGCCATCTAAAGAAAAGGATGTCAAACTGCTGAAGCTGGCCATACCATCAATCTTGTGGTGTCAAATCACATGGAAATGACTGCTCGCACATGAATGCTGACACCTACACTCCACTTTGGAAAGTGGCAAAAAAATGAAATCATGAAATGGAAAATCTAAATGCACCATAAGATTTGTGGCGTCGAATAGTGTAAAATCGACTATCAAATTTCTAAATTATGAGAAAGTGAAAATTGGGGGCTTAAGGAATCTTTTAGATTCCTCAAAGATTCCCTCCTCCGAGTCATCTAAAGATATGCTTTTCAGATCAATATTCTAATTGCGCCATCAGGTTTGTGTCACTGAGAGGTGTAAGAATGACATAAAATTTGTCCAATTTGGAGACTAGGAAAATTTCACCCTCCTGAGAATTTGGCTCAATCATGGTTCCACCTGCTCTTTTCCCAGGTTCATGGCTCCACCTGCAAAACAATTAAAAAAAATGCGTCTCAGTTTCCATGCTCCACCTTGGCCTTTGTTCTTCTCTGCATAACGGGGTTCCGTTCCTCCATTTCGCACCTCTCTCATTCCCGTTCGAATGAATTTGGATTCATTTATCTATTCGTGGGCGGAGTTGTCAACAAAAGGTTCATTGGTGTATTGGTTAGTCATAGAGGCGACGAGGTGGGAGGTCGAGGGTTCCAAACCCGTGACCCCCGTACTTGGCAAATCGTTTTAACCATTTGAAAATGTCGCATTACATATTTTTAATATGGCATGGTTTTGTCGTATTAAATGGTGTGTGGATTGGTTTTGGTAACCATGTGTGTTTGTCTTTGAAAATAGTGCGGAGGTTGGTACATGGGGCCGTTCGATGAGGGCCGGCCCACATGGGCCAGGCAGGTTTGATCCCTGCTGGCCTCACATTCCATTGCGTTGACTATTTTTGTGGGGGTGTGGGTCGGGTCCACCAGAGGTGGCCCGCCCACCCAAAATATGATATATGTTATATATATGCATTCGATGGGTGGTTGGACGCTCGGCAGGGGTCATGGCTCATCAACCCAAAATTATAAAAATTTGTTTTTTTATGTAAAATAGGCCGGTGGGTGGTGGGGGTGGTGGTCCGCCACCCATATTTTTTATATATATTTTTTATTTATTTTTAATAATAATTTCATTTTCAAATTTTTCGAATATAAGGAATATTGGGCAATTTAAAGAGGCCACAATTTCTCTCATTTTCGGGATCCATGTTCCCATGCTGATTGATGGTGAATTTGTAGGACCATTAAACCTGGCCCAAAACCCAACTTTGACCAAAACATTGACTGGCTTGTTCTCCCTCATACGAGCTCGGATTTGAGTGTTGTTTGCATTGTTGGAATCAGGGCAACGAGCATTTCGATCTGGTGCTAGTTAGGAAACAATCTGCCCACTTTGAATTTTCCCCTTTCTGAGTCCTCTGGTACTTCTGCTTGTGTCTAGAGCCACATGGATCAATCCTCCCCACTGAAGAGCTTTTGGTCCTCCAAAAGCATGAAAAATAATCTGTAACTTATGTGTTCCTCGTCTGCACTTACAAGCATCCTGAAAGGTGTCGCTTCCATCTCCTTCACCTTTGTTCTTTATAGCCTTAAGCGATGAGCCGACACCTACAACTTTTGCAGACCTGTAGTACAATTCTGCAAATTACATGCTTGACTTACATGACCAACTAATGACCTAAGCATCCCATACTTACCACGAGTTTATAACACATACTCGATGGTCAAGTTTACATCAAAATGGAAACAATACCCCAGCTATGAAAGCAAGGCCAACATATCATTGTTGCGTCAACAGATGATGGAAAACACATCATCACTGCAACACATGATTTACAAAAATAAGGCCAAACACTATTTTTTCTTTGACAAGTAATGGAAACATGACATCACTTTCACAGTTTAAAATGAAACACAAAATAAGACCAGACATCATTGTTGCTTAGCAGGTGACGGAAAACACATCATCACTTTTACATCTTAAAATGCAACAAATTATTTACAAAAGCACGATCGTGACAAGCTAATATATCTAGAAACTATTTTTCACTTATCGATGTGAATGGGTCATCCCCATGTGGTGGTTTTTCTTGTCGAACAATCGTTTCATTTGGTTCATGCACCGACACATTGTCTTTAAGGCGTTGCTCTGGATGGAGCCTCCAACAAGTGGCTCTTTGATGGCCACCTCTGTTGCAATGACTGCAATACATCTTCTTCCTCTAGATCTACTTAACTTGTTTCTTTACCTATTGTGGAGAGGGTCTTTCATGCCTCCTCCTTTTGTGTGCTGCTATTCTTTTCCAACACTTAGAAAATGTATGGTTATGTAATCCAAAAAAGGTACATGTCTTTTGATTCCATGATTTAGGTCCATCATTAAAAACATGATTATAATTGAAATGAACATTCGAATATCGAGACTGAGTATACCTTCCCTTGTTGTCTCTGGTGTAAGTATGGCGGTGAGAGCTAGCGTCAACTCTTTCCTTGCAATGGAAACTTCCATGGGATGATGGGGATGTGTTCCCATCATTCTCTTTCCTTGATGATTTCAACGACGTCTCGAAAGAATCTGACACCTTCGAGAATTCTCCTTCGGTGTATCCCAAGCCTGAAAATCAAGGTCTCTGCACAACCTCCAATGGTTGAGTTATGCCTTGGTTATTAACACCAATTTTTTCCTCCTTGTACCTCATACTAGTAAGGAGCCTCAAGTTTGTCCCTGTAATTGGTATCTCCACATTTCCAACAGAAATCATACTATGTGAAGACAAAACTGAAGGGAAATCAACATCTTTTACCTCCACTGTCGAGTTGGAAAGAACTAATGAGGGCTTCTCATCATCTTTTGTTGGTGGTTCACTGGCTGTCTTGGTGCATTCCCCAACTTCCTTTTTGACATACCCAAGTCCTGCCTAACAGGGTAACTCCTCTACTTTGATGGAGATGACAATGCCTTGGCTATTAATCCCCAACCCTTTTCCTTCATACCCCATTTTCTTAAACAATTTGCAGCCAATTCCTGTGGTATGATTTTTGAAAATGGCGAATTCATCATCAGAAAACATACATGAATTCAGAGAATTTCTTTTTACCTCACATCGGTCATGCTGTAGCTTTTCCAAGGCCTCATCCTTAGCTTGTTGATGTCGTAGCAGACTTTGTTTTTCCTCTTTCTCTTCATGTAGAAGCATATTCAATTCACCGTTCTCTGTTTGAAGCTTCTGTTTGTTGTGCTTCAGTTCTTCCAGGGCCTCTTGTGTGGCTCGAACCTGAAGCTGCAATCGCTCCTTTTCCTCCGTCTCTTTCTGTAGAGCCTCATACATTATTTCCACCCTTTGGGAAATTTTGAGCATGGTCTCGTACATCGCTTTTTCATCCTCTGTCGTTGCACGTTCCATTGTTCACACTTGCAGTTTGTAGGTTTTAACCCCATACAGAAATTACTTGCATACGAATTCTAAAACACAAAATAAACGATGCGAGAGCATAACACATAAAACACATATACACAGAGATTTTCCCCTGGAACCCAAAACCAGGAATACCAGCTTGATTTTTCATTATATTCCTTTCAATGTTATAATACATATTTATACATGCTGAAGCATCCAATACCATGGACCGAAAACCATCGCATTCAAAAACATGTGTGAAAAGCATGCACAAAACCATAGGTGGGTCCGCCCATCCTAACATAAGGTCCAAAACCAAAATTTTCCAGGGCGCTGCCCCAGACTCCATAAAGTGGGGTTACAGGTATGCCTCAAACCCCCTATGACCCCCCCCCCCCCCCCCCGCTACACAATCGGCGCAACGAAGGGGAGGCTTTTCCCCCCTCCTAACCCCCCATTTAACTACGTGGGCTAGTCGTTGAAAGAATATAACACAACCCAACATTATTCCACTTGTTGTTTTCTTTCCACAGGGAGCCACAAGAGAGCTTAGTCATTTTTTCCAGCCCTGAAATGCCCATTGTCTCTCTACACCAAGAGAACTTCTTAGAGCTCACAGATTTTGTCAATGCATCTGCAGTATTCTTCAAAGTGTCCACCTTTACCAACAACACCTTTTTGTCTTCTATCATGTCCCTCACAAAGTGATACTGAACATCAGTGTACTTTGTCTTTGAATGATATGCGGGGTTATTTGCCAAGAAAATTTCACTTTGGCTGCCACAGTATATCCTTATATCTCCCTGTACTAACCCCATACTTGAACACAATCTCTGCAACCAAACTGCTTCCTTGCTTGCATGCGTGGCTGCCATGTATTCTGCCTCTGTAGTTGATAGTGCCACTACAGATTGTTTCTTACTCATCCAACTGACTGCACCTCCAAATAGGTTAAACACATACCCACTTGTAGATCTTCTCTGATCTAAATCTCCAGCCCAGTCAACATCAACAAAGCCATGAATATCCAGCACTCTGTCCAATCCTGGTCTTCCTTGGTAGCACAAACCATAATCACTAGTGCCACGCAAATACCTAAAAACCCGCTTCACTATTGTCCAATTCTCCTTCCCTGGTTTTGACATAATCCTACTCAATACTCCCACTGCATGTGCAATTTCTGGTCTAGTACAGACCATTGCATACATTAGGCTACTAACTGCACTTGTATATGGAACACGAGACATGTCCTCTTCCTCTTCTTGTGTCTTGGGACACTGTTCAGCAAATAACCTCACACCTACAGGAATAGGAACCTTCACCGGTTTACTATCATGCATATTAAACCTCTGCAATATTGTCTCGACATACTTCCTCTGGTTTAACCAGAGCTTCCTCTTTGTTTGATCTCTTTTAATTTCCATGCCCAAAATATAGTTTGCAACACCAAGATCTTTCATGTCAAATTTGGAGGACAATTGGGTCTTCAAATCCTGGATAATTTCTTTGTCATTTCCAACCAGCAACATATCATCCACATACAAGACCATATAAATAACACAATCACCAATTAATTTAAAATACACACAGTGATCTGCTTTACTTCTAGTGAAGCCAAGTCCCCATATAAATGTATCAAATTTATGATACCACATCCTTGGTGACTGTTTTAACCCATACAGAGACTTCTTTAACTTGCATACCAGTTCTTTCTTACCCTTCACCACAAAGCCTTCAAGTTGATTCATGTAGATTTCCTCTTCCAGATCCCTGTGAAGAAATGTTGTCTTCACATCCATCTGTTCTACCTCAAAATCAAAAGCAGCAACAACAGATAAAAAGTAATCTACTAAATCCCATTTAAATTTCAAATAACTTATAATTATAGAGAGGTCTTCCATATAACTAAATCCCATTTAAATTTCAAATAACTTATAATTTTTAATTATTAAATGATACCTTTTTAACTAACTATTAACTTAAACACCTATTAAAATTATTTTATTTATCTATATATTTTTATATATATATTCAAGGTATCGTCACCGAATATAACTAGCTTCCTTTAAATTATAAAATTGACTTTATGACTCTGGTCCCTAAGTCAAAATTAGCCGTTGGTCAAGATAACCGTTGGAGGCTTTGCTTAGACTATTTAACATGCAAAGTTGGATCTGTTTCTTCAACTTGTCCTGATGATGAACCACACTAGTTGGTTCGAAACGCGTCGACAAAGGTCTTTCTACATGTGATTTACGCCGAAGTTCTTCTTACAAATATTATGGATCACAGAAGCCTCAATTCAAAAAAATTAATCTAATAGAAGTTACCTTGGCAACAGGAGAAAAAATATTGCCAAAATCAATTCCTGGCACCTGGGAATAACCTTTTGCTACCAACCGAGCTTTGTATTTCTCCACTTTTCCTTCTACATTTGTCTTCTTTTTGAACACCCATTTTCTTCCAATGGGTTTCCTTCCAATCGGCAACTCCGCCAGATCCCAAGCCTCATTTTTGTGCAAAGATGTCATTTCATCAACCATGGCCTCTTTCCAGAGTTTTCCATCCTTTAAATCCACTTCTTCCTTCACAGTTTTGGGATCATTATCAATAACAGACAAAGAAAAATTTGAACAGAAAGCAGATGGACTATACCTTTTTGGCTGCCTTCTTTCTCGAACTGATCTTCTCACAGCCGGAGTTTGTGGCTCTTCATCTTCTGATTCCTCCTCTGTTGTAGAGTCCGATTCTTCCTTCTTTAGCTCAAACTCTATCTTCTCTGGTTCCCTTGGTTGGACTTCATGTTTAATAACATCTTTCATCTCTCTGAACACCACATCTCAACTGTACACAACATTCCTTGTTATTGGGTTCCAAAGCTTATAACCCTTTAAACCATCCTTATACCCAATAAAGATGCACTTTTCAGATTTACTATCCAACTTGGTTCATTTCTCCTTTAGAACATGTACATATGCATCACATCCAAATACCCTCAGATGTGAAAGAGAGGGTTTCTTACCAGTCCATACCTCTTGTGGAGTCCTATCCTCCAACGCTGATGAAGGTGACCTATTGACCTGGTAACATGTAGTATCCACCGCCTTTGCTCAAAATTCCTGTCCTAACCTGGCACCACTGAGCATGCTTCTTGCCCTTTCCATCAACGTCTTGTTCATTCTTTCTGAAACTCCATTTTGCTGAAGTGTATATGGAGTAGTCTTCTGTCGTGCTATACCACACTTCTTACATAATTCTTCAAATTTCTTGCTCCAAAACTCTCCACCATTATCTGTCCTCAGCACCTTTATCTTCTTCTTTGTCTGGTTTTCCACGAGAGCCTTAAATTCTTTAAACCTATCAAAGACTTCAGATTTCTTCTTAAGGAAACATATCCATGTATTCCTTGAGAAGTCATCTATAAATGATACATAGTACACAAACTTACACAATGATGGAACCTTCATAGGTCCAAACACATCATTGTGCACAAGCTCTAATATCTATTTAACCCTCTTACTACCAGAGGGGAAACTCACCCGATTCTGCTTCCCATATACACAATTTTCATAGAAATCAAAATCTAGAGAGCTATTACTCATACCTTCTACCATACCTTTACCATGAAGTATTCGAAGGCCCTTCTCTACAATATGTCCAAGCCTTTGATGCCACAACATAGTCTTCTCTCCAGAGAGCACTAGATTTTCTGCTCTTATTCAGGAACCACATAACTATTGCACCCATCAATAACAGTACTACCTTGCAGCTTGTACAGAGTTCCAATCCGAACTCCCCACATCAATACTAGTGCTCCCCAAACCATCTTGTAGGTATCCTTCTCGAACACTGTTTTTACACCTGCATCATCCAACTTGCTTACAAAAATTGGATTTCTGGCCAATGCATGAATATGCAAAACACCCGGAAGTGTTCTAACTCTTCCACCTTGCAATTTCAACTTTACTTTTCCGTGACCAATGATTCTAGCCTTCCTATCATCCCCCAGGAAGACATCACCACCATCATATTTCTCATACTTGCAGAACCACTCTCTATGGGGAGTGAAGTGAAAGGATGCACTTGAGTCAATCAACCATGCCTCATGATCTACATGTGTACTTGAAGAAGCCAAGTACACATCCCCACCTTCATCTGAGGTGGTTTTCACCTCTGCAGAAGGAGCATCATCAGATCCCTTTCCTTTATCAAGAGCTTTAGATTTACAGTCCCTTTTGTAGTGCCCTTCCTTTCCGCATTTCCAGCACACAACCTTTACAGGTTTCCCTGGAGATTTAGATCTCCCACTCGATGACTTATTTTTGTTTCGATTCTGGGACCATCCTCATACAGACAAGGCATCACCATTCTAGCTCTCTGTATTTTTTTGTCTCATCTCCTTCGTCAGCAAGGCTGAGACTATTTCATCAAACTGCAAGGCAGTTGCATTGCTACCTATTGCAATAACCAAACTATCCCACGAATCTGGTAGAGAACACACCAAACTGATGCACTGACCTTCATCTGAAATTTTAATATCAACATATGCTAACTGACTTACCACATTATTAAATGTGTTTAGATGCTCTGTCACTGAGTCTCCATCTTTCATCCTTAGGTTATACAACTTTTTCCGCAGGAACAGTTTATTCACCAGAGACTTAGATTGGTACAAAGTCCCTAAATTGTCCCACAAATCCTTCATTGTAGCTTCCCCTGATACATTCAACAATACTGAATCTGAGACACACAATCGTATTGTGCTCTTTGCCTTCCGATCCAACTTCTTCCATTCTTCATCGAACACTCCCATTAGTTTAGTACCCGGATTTACCGCGATCCACTGATCTTTATCCACCAACGGATCCTCCATCTTGAGTTTCCACAACTCAAAATTTTGACCATTAAATTTCTCGATCTCTATCTTTCCACTGCTCGCCATCTTCTTTAACCAATAGAATCGATCTCGCAGATCTCCCACTGAACAGGGTCTACCACAGGCCCGAGCGAAACACCTCAACAACAAAGGCGTCGCCTTGAAGCCAAAACTGCTCTGATACCAAATGTAGGTTTTAACCCCGTACAGGAATTACCTACATACGAATTCTAAAACACAGAAAATAAACAATGCGAGAGCATAACACATATACACAGAGATTTTCCCCTGGAACCCAAAACCGGGACTACCAGCTTGATTTTTCATTATATTCCTTTCAATGTTATAATACATAGCTATACATGCTAAAGCATCCAATACCATGGACCGAAAACCATCGCGTCCATACCATGGACCGAATACCATCGCGTCCAACACCATGGACCGAAAACCATCGCATCCAAAAACATGTGCGAAAATCACCCACAAAGCCATAGGTGGGTCCGCCCATCCTAACATAAGGTCCAAAACCAAAATTTTCTAGGGAACTACCCTGGACTCCATAAAGTGGGGTTATGGGTACACCTCAAACCCACTATGACCCCCCGGCTACACAATAGGCACAATGAAGGGGAGGCCCCGCCCCCCTCCTAACCCCGGTTTAACTACATGGGCTAGTTGTGGAAAGAATATAACAAAAACCAACACAGTTCACATCCACGCAAAGACCACTCTGATACCAAACTTGATCCGAGTTAACTCAACTCTCGAATTTAACCAAGATATTTTAATTTCATGATGTGATTAGAATTTCATTTAAAATAGCATAATTGAACATATATGCATGTTGTAAAGAGGAATGAACAAGACAAGAGTCAACGACATAAAACTACAAGACGTTGATAATGGAGTTCGTCTAGGAGGGTGTTGGGTCCCTATAATACTAGTGATTACCCCATTACTATTGTAGTTATACCCCTTATTTATATTGATGTACCCATGTAGTGCCCATATTGTTACTATTGTGCCACATAGAAGCCCACTATTGTTATTGTTGTGCCCTACAATATTATTGTTATGTAGGCTTTGATTGTATTGGGACCACTTAGACTCCTATATATAGAAAGGAGGTATTTTCATTTGTATCATCCAAGAATTGTTCTTTTATGTAATGTAAAGGAGGTTGCCCCCTCGAAGAGGCTGAATTCTAAGGCGTGGATCTCTCTTTTCTATCTTTTTGTGAGCTGGTTTCATAACATTTGGTATCAAAGCTTTGGATTCTAGGGTTTCGCTGCTCCAAACAGGTCATCGTGGCATTTTCGCTATAACTTTTTTTCTGTGACGTTTCAGAAGTCGCAAAAAAAACCCATTTGAGAAGAAATCGTGCTGAACCTTGGGTCCGTATTTTAGTGGTTTTCGCGTGATATTTTCGGAGATATGATCTGAGGAAGTTGGTCTTTTTGCATACTCCTGAATTACACTCAAAACAGGTGACCTAGGGAAAATCGTCATAACTTTCTTTCTGAGCATCGGATTGAAATTTCGTAAGAAGGCACAGAAAGAGGACGGACTGTAGTTTTCTTTTATATATTTTTCAGAGTCAAAGGTTGAAACAGTGACACGTGGAACGTCGTACAAGTTCGCTCTACTGAACTAGTCTATAATCGAGTCACTGTGGGAGATTTCGCATAACTCTTCCTTGGAGAATCCAATTTGGGTCAGACTTGTGGCATTGGAAAGAGGACACAGAGGGATACTACAGGTCACAAATTCAGAACTATATAATCAGAAAGTACAGAGATACATCGGAGGCAATATCGAGCTCCTACAAAGTGAAAAAAGGTGTGTAGATTTTCTTTAATTTTTGCTTAAGCTTGGTTTGAAAATTTATTTTGAAGGAATTCAAAGGGCATATTAGAGAATTATTATCGGTAACTAATGCCCCGAGGAAAGAAAATGCAAACACCTAGTAAGGAGCCTGAAAGCTCTAGCATGACTCATGAAGAAGAAGAAGAAATGCTATATGATATATCAAAATTACAAGAACAAGTGTTGTTATCACTGAAAATTCCAATGCCAAAAGTTCAAAACCGCTCACATTAGTTTGATGCACATAAAGCCTTTTTAACAGTTTCGCAGCGCAGCATGTTTTAGGTGATTTCGTAGCGCATAATTCATATTTTGCACTGGTTGCGCTACGAAATGGGGGAAATGGCTGCATGAGTTGGAGAGAGAATTTTTGTAGTGATTTTGCTGAAGTAAGTATCATCAGCCCCGCTCAAAGCACAGATATTGACAGGGAATGGGCAAACACAATAAGAAAACCTCCTGTATGAGGATTCCCCTATGCATTCTCCGATGGAGAGCACAACCTTGAAGGATTATTCTAATGGAAGCATAGGTTATCCCAGTGTTGCAAATATCTCTGATTCATGTTCTGTTTCACAAACTAATTCTTTGCAACAAGAAGCATATGCATAAACTGAACATCGGCAAAAAACTGTTCATACAGGGAGCTTTTCCAAGCAGCTGTTAGTTCAAGGTGCTTTTAGTTATCCTCTTAAAACTCATTTTATTTCTAGTGAATGTTTTGAAGAAATCACATGGAATAAAGGTGACATGGATGCTGGAGAGAGTAATGTCACACATTCTACAAGGAAAAAACCCTGTTGTTGTTCAGGTGCAGCTGCATCTCTTTCGAGCAGTGGGAAGAATCTTGTGAAATTTGCAAACAAGTCTTCCAGCAGTCATGGCAATGCTTTTCCAGAAAGGCCAACAAATGTTAGCACAGAATGTACTTCAAGTAGCTATAGTAATGAAGCCATTAATCATTTTTATCTGAAGAACATGTTTTTGATGAAGATTGTGTTTTTGAAACTGCTGTAGGAGATGTTTGTTACAGGCATATTTATCTGTTTTAAGCAGTCAACTTCCAGGAGGTATTTAGAGCAGCTGAAAGAATATTTTAGAAAACTGAAAGAGGTTTTTATTCCTAACATACTGAACTAGAAAACCCTCTTTCAGTTTCTTCAAATTGATTATGAGCTGGGAGAAACGAGTGACTAAAGGTTGCGCTACGAAACTGCTGTAGGTGCAGTTTTTAATTTCCTGTTTTACACATCGTCTTCAAGGATCGATTCTGGGCAGCTGGAGTAAAGTTCCTTAAAACTAAAAGAGGTTTTTGTTCAGCACGGATTTGTTCACAAAAGCCTCCTTCAGTTTTTCCAAATACGTTTTCTGTGTGAAGTTATGAGCTCTGTCCCAAGAGCTATTTTTCAGGCAGAACAACAGTTTCGTAGCAGCTGAAGCTAAATAGTTCAATCTCAAACTAGAATTGAAAACAAAGGATTCAGTCCTCATTTGGATGATATGGGTGAAATTAAAGGTGACCAGCTGTCTTGCAATGAAAGATCTTTAATACAGTTTGAGGATGGGAACATCCTTGAAGATGTCAATGTTGACAAATGTGGCAGTGATTCCATCCATGAGTGCGTTGGTAAAGCCAGAGTTTCTAAGGCACCAAGACAAAGATGTCAGGCTCATTGTTGTTACTTGCATTAGTAAGAATCACACTGAAAACGTATATGCTTCAATGCAAACAATTATGAGTTTGGTTTGAATGAAAGGAAGACTGTGTTTTTTTTAACTTACACAGCAGTTTCGTAGCGCGCTACGAAACTGCTGTAGATGACTGTTTATGTGAAAAATTTGAGATTGAATGCTGAGGTCAGCAAATCTTAATGACTCAATGCTAGCATGGAGATTATAGAAAGTCATTCAGATGTTTAAAAAGGTGCCAGGTGTAAGTATTCAAGGAAAAGGTGAAATTTTGTCTTTTGTTAAAGTTTTCACTTTATGTCCGAATTTTTAGGGTTCTGGTAGGGTTGCCGAGGTGTTGAGTGGTACACTTGTTCAGTTTATGAGATGGCCAGATCATAAGATTTCTTCCATCATACGTGACTATTAGAGGATTAAATGGCTTGAAGCATGATCTTAAATGCATGAACACTAATGGGAGACAGAGACCGTGAACATAGGGTACAGATTCTTATTTGTTGATGAATCATCCACATATCAGGCATCCGAAGCTGCTCATTCAGTGAATGTTCTTCCAGCTTGGCTTGGCTATTATTGAAGTGCTACAGGTGTCAAGTTTCAAGAACGCATCAATGCACACGAGGAGATAGACTTGAAGTTTCAATGGAATGGAATCCTCTGTTTTCGTAGCACAATACCTTTGTAATTAATTAGTTTGTTTAAGATATAGATAAGATAATTAATGATAGAATTCCGAGCTCCCTTCATGCTTGTTGAGGAGTCTCAGGTAGTAGTATTTTGGTTTGCTATATATAGAAATGACTCTGATGTAAAAAAGGTTGGACATTTTATACAAAAACAGAGTTATTTGGGCCATTGTAAGACTTGTGACAGTAATAGTAAAACAGTGTTGATTTCTTCTCAAGATTCTCGATGGATTATTGTGTTCAAATATAATGATGGTGTTTTATATTTTATGTTCTTTTACAGCCTTGTTGTAACACAATCACTCAGAATTCATAATCTTATGCTCTGACTTCCTGTGTGTTTGGCAAGCTGTGGTTTTGATGGAGTATGTTTGACATGTAATGCAAAGAGCCTTGACTTCCATGAAATGACTATGTTTTTCTTGTTTACTTAGTATATGAGACTCCATAGCCCAATGAGAACCAGTTTGATATGTTTCCAACCAACTTTTGCTTTCATGACTGAGTAAAGAGTTAGCCATCTGTTGTAGTGAATGATTTTTATCAAGAGTTTGTGAGAGAGCCCTCTCTGATCAAAGAGGCTAAGCTTTGATCTAAAGTTAGGTTGAAAGAGTTTCATGAAATCTTGCTTGGTTGCAGCCCTCAGTAGTGATTTTGTGTTAACATTTTGGTGCGTCTGCCGGGAACCTGAAATTATTCATTCCCGAAATCATGAAGCTGAACTTCTGAAGGTAGCAGGAGCTCAGACATCTTTTTGAGGCTGCAAAACTACCTTGGTGACTCCACACATCAAATAACAAATTAGAAGGTGACTCCACTGCTAGAAGATCAGTAGCTTGATGAAGTTTCAAGATGGATTCCACTGCAAGAAAGAATGCTAGGTATGCTCCTATGAATCGGTCTCATATCCCTGGTTTTCCAAATCCTATGCCAAAGGTTGATTGGTTAGATGATCTTCCAATATTCAAAGATGAAAAGAAGGATGATGCTGCTCTCCATTTGGTTAGGTTTCACATGCATGTACGCAGTCTTAAGGTTCATTTCCCTGAAGATTGTCTCATGAGGATGTTTATGGCCACTTTAGAAGGAAAAGCATGGTCTTGGTATAAAGGTCTGGAAAATGGTTCAATCTATTCGCTTGCTAGTTTTCATGATGTGTTCTGTGAAATGTATAAAGAATGTTATCCTTCTTTGTTGTTGCTCAAAGATTGCTGTAGGCATTCTTTAAATCTTATTCAGTACTTGGAGGATTTTTATGGTGATGATGAATTTATGGATGAAGAAATTTTAGAGGCTCTTCATAACAATGCATTCCAGCACCAAGGAGAAGATATAACATCCCATGAAACACAGCATGAAGATCAGCAGGGGTTTAGTTGTGAAACCCATGTTTCATCCTTTGATATTGATGTAGAGATGCAGCAGATTGGTCAGGCTTCAGATCATGATGAAGATGAAATTGATTGCACCCAGAAAGAAGAAATATTGGAGGAAATTTCTTATGACCCTCAGGCAGAGGAAAAACTTGCTCAATTTTGTAATTCCTTGCAGCAGCTTACTTCAAATAAGGATCATAATAGTGAGGAAAATTATATTTTTTATGACAATCATTCAGAAAAGCAGGTGGATAGCATATCAAAAGAACCTTGTGTGGTTGCGAATCAGTTGTCTAAAGATGTGGAATATTATGATGATCATCAACATAACCATGTCTTCTTGGACCGTGTAAGTGAATATATGGACAAGCTTGGCACTCCGGTCTTTCATTTTCATTTGCATTATGAAGATCAAGTATATTATGAGTTGAGTTGGTCATCCCACTACCATGGTTATGTTGAGGTTGAATGCAGTCAAGAGCCTCCCATATCAGAAAAGACAATTGATTGGCTTTATTGGAAATATCATGTTGCTTGAGCTACAAGTGGAGCTTGCAGCTGATAGGGTAGGTAGGTAAGATAAATGCAAATAAGCTCAAGTTTGACTGAGCAATTTTTTTTTAGTAGTGGTAGATATAGAATTTTATCTCCTGCAGTGATCATCAGGTTTACGCCCGAGGTGAAGGCCCAAGAAACTTGAAGAAAATGTTTGTCAAATAATTTATGTTCATCAAAAATGGATAAGGCACTGGAACTGCAGGTTCTTAGTGTACCACAAGGGCACACTATCCCAAGTGGAGCCACTGTTATCACTGAAAATTCCAATGCCAAAAGTTCAAAACCGCTCACATTAGTTTGATGCACATAAAGCCTTTTTAACAGTTTCGCAGCGCAGCATGTTTTAGGTGATTTCGTAGCACATAATTCATATTTTGCACTGGCTGCGCTACGAAATGGGGGAAATGGCTGCATGAGTTGGAGAGAGAATTTTTGTAGTGATTTTGCTGAAGTAAGTATCATCAGCCCCGCTCAAAGCACAGATATTGACAGGGAATGGGCAAACACAATAAGAAAACCTCCTGTATGAGGATTCCCCTATGCATTCTCCGATGGAGAGCACAACCTTGAAGGATTATTCTAATGGAAGCATAGGTTATCCCAGTGTTGCAAATATCTCTGATTCATGTTCTGTTTCACAAACTAATTCTTTGCAACAAGAAGCATATGCATAAACTGAACATCGGCAAAAAACTATTCATACAGGGAGCTTTTCCAAGCAGCTGTTAGTTCAAGGTGCTTTTAGTTATCCTCTTAAAACTCATTTTATTTCTAGTGAATGTTTTGAAGAAATCACATGGAATAAAGGTGACATGGATGCTGGAGAGAGTAATGTCACACATTCTACAAGGAAAAAACCCTGTTGTTGTTCAGGTGCAGCTGCATCTCTTTCGAGCAGTGGGAAGAATCTTGTGAAATTTGCAAACAAGTCTTCCAGCAGTCATGGCAATGCTTTTCCAGAAAGGCCAACAAATGTTAGCACAGAATGTACTTCAAGTAGCTACAGTAATGAAGCCATTAATCATTTTTATCTGAAGAACATGTTTTTGATGAAGATTGTGTTTTTGAAACTGCTGTAGGAGATGTTTGTTACAGGCATATTTATCTGTTTTAAGCAGTCAACTTCCAGGAGGTATTTAGAGCAGCTGAAAGAATATTTTAGAAAACTGAAAGAGGTTTTTATTCCTAACATACTGAACTAGAAAACCCTCTTTCAGTTTCTTCAAATTGATTATGAGCTGGGAGAAACGAGTGACTAAAGGTTGCGCTACGAAACTGCTGTAGGTGCAGTTTTTAATTTCCTGTTTTACACATCTTCTTCAAGGATCGATTCTGGGCAGCTGGAGTAAAGTTCCTTAAAACTAAAAGAGGTTTTTGTTCAGCACGGATTGGTTCACAAAAGCCTCCTTCCGTTTTTCCAAATACGTTTTATGTGTGAAGTTATGAGCTCTGTCCCAAGAGCTATTTTTCAGGCAGAACAACAGTTTCGTAGCAGCTGAAGCTAAATAGTTCAATCTCAAACTAGAATTGAAAACAAAGGATTCAGTCCTCATTTGGATGATATGGGTGAAATTAAAGGTGACCAGCTGTCTTGCAATGAAAGATCTTTAATACAGTTTGAGGATGGGAACATCCTTGAAGATGTCAATGTTGACAAATGTGGCAGTGATTCCATCCATGAGTGCGTTGGTAAAGCCAGAGTTTCTAAGGCACCAAGACAAAGATGTCAGGCTCATTGTTGTTACTTGCATTAGTAAGAATCACACTGAAAACGTATATGCTTCAATGCAAACAATTATGAGTTTGGTTTGAATGAAAGGAAGACTGTGTTTTTTTTAACTTACACAGCAGTTTCGTAGCGCGCTACGAAACTGCTGTAGATGACTGTTTATGTGAAAAATTTGAGATTGAATGCTGAGGTCAGCAAATCTTAATGACTCAATGCTAGCATGGAGATTATAGAAAGTCATTCAGATGTTTAAAAAGGTGCCAGGTGTAAGTATTCAAGGAAAAGGTGAAATTTTGTCTTTTGTTAAAGTTTTCACTTTATGTCCGAATTTTTAGGGTTCTGGTAGGGTTGCCGAGGTGTTGAGTGGTACACTTGTTCAGTTTATGAGATGGCCAGATCATAAGATTTCTTCCATCATACGTGACTATTAGAGGATTAAATGGCTTGAAGCATGATCTTAAATGCATGAACACTAATGGGAGACAGAGACCGTGAACATAGGGTACAGATTCTTATTTGTTGATGAATCATCCACATATCAGGCATCCGAAGCTGCTCATTCAGTGAATGTTCTTCCAGCTTGGCTTGGCTATTATTGAAGTGCTACAGGTGTCAAGTTTCAAGAACGCATCAATGCACACGAGGAGATAGACTTGAAGTTTCAATGGAATGGAATCCTCTGTTTTCGTAGCACAATACCTTTGTAATTAATTAGTTTGTTTAAGATATAGATAAGATAATTAATGATAGAATTCCGAGCTCCCTTCATGCTTGTTGAGGAGTCTCAGGTAGTAGTATTTTGGTTTGCTATATATAGAAATGACTCTGATGTAAAAAAGGTTGGACATTTTATACAAAAACAGAGTTATTTGGGCCATTGTAAGACTTGTGACAGTAATAGTAAAACAGTGTTGATTTCTTCTCAAGATTCTCGATGGATTATTGTGTTCAAATATAATGATGGTGTTTTATATTTTATGTTCTTTTACAGCCTTGTTGTAACACAATCACTCAGAATTCATAATCTTATGCTCTGACTTCCTGTGTGTTTGGCAAGCTGTGGTTTTGATGGAGTATGTTTGACATGTAATGCAAAGAGCCTTGACTTCCATGAAATGACTATGTTTTTCTTGTTTACTTAGTATATGAGACTCCATAGCCCAATGAGAACCAGTTTGATATGTTTCCAACCAACTTTTGCTTTCATGACTGAGTAAAGAGTTAGCCATCTGTTGTAGTGAATGATTTTTATCAAGAGTTTGTGAGAGAGCCCTCTCTGATCAAAGAGGCTAAGCTTTGATCTAAAGTTAGGTTGAAAGAGTTTCATGAAATCTTGCTTGGTTGCAGCCCTCAGTAGTGATTTTGTGTTAACAAGTGCAACGAGTGTCACTTGCACAAAAAGCAACAGAATCTAAAATGGATGGTTTAAGGAAAGATGTAGAAGCTAAGATGGATGGTTTAAAGAAAGGCATGGAAGCTAAGATGGATGGCATGGATGATAAGATGGATGAATTGAAGAAGTTGCTACAAGAAAGGGTCACTAATGGTGAAAAGGTAGTAAAGGAAACTCATGATGAGAACAAAAGAAATGTTAATCATGATTCCATAGACTCTAATGTTGGATCGAAGACTCACCATGTTCCAAAAATCGATATGAGGAAGTTTGATGGCAAGGATCCCGCCACATGGATATTACAGATGGAGCAATTCTTCGATCTCAATAATGTGCAAAACACACAAAAGGTACGTATGGCAACTTTATATTTGGAACCAAATCAGTTTGTATGGTATCAATGGCTTTGTTCTCGTAAACAATTTATCACTTGGGCAATTTTTACGGAAGAATTGATAGCACATTATGAGGATACAAAAAGCAACACTTTTTTTAGCCAATTGATAAGTCTCAAACAAAAGGGTTCAATAATGGAGCACATTGAGGAGTTCCAAAAATTGAACATAAGGGTAAAAGATATTCCAGAGGAGCATAGGATTGATGTGTTCATAGGGTCTTTAAAGGATAATATCCAACATGATGTGTGCCTTTGGGAACCTGATTCATTAGAGAAGGCATTCAGGTTAGCAAGAAAAATGGAAAGCAAAATTATGGCAACTAGGAAGCATACCATTCACAACTATAAAGACGGAAGTGTTGTTGCCCATAGTCTTCCACAACCTACAAGGTTGACACCACAACAATTGGAAGAAAAAAGAGCAAAAGGGCTTTGTTACAATTGTGATAGCAAATACACAAAAGGTCATAAGTGTGCTGAGAAGAAATTATTCTACATAGATTGTGAAGAGGAAGAAGAAAAGGAGCAAGAAAGGTCAAAAGAAGAGGATATATTCCAGGAACAAAGCCTAGATGAAGAACAAATAAATCCGACCATATCTTGTAATGCATTGGCGGGAATTACCACTCCTCAAACCATCAAGATAGAAGGACAAATCAAGAAGAAAAAGGTAATAGTGTTGATTGATTCAGGAAGCACCCACAATTTTATTCATTGTAGGGTAGCAAAAGAATTGAATTGCTTCCTATATCCAGCACCAGAGTGTCAAGTGATGATTGCAAATGGAGGAACAATAAATTGTTCTGGAAAGTGCCATAATATCAAGCTATCCATGGGAGAATATGTATTGACTAGCCCAATGCTTTCCATTCCAATGGGAGGTGCTGATGTTGTACTAGGAGTCCAATGGCTACAATCCTTGGGTACAATAGCTTTTAATTTTCAAGAACTTTTCATGAAATTTTCTGTGGAAGGAAAGGAAGTTGAATTAAGGGGTATTGCAGGGAAACCAGGAAAGATAATCAGCTCTAATGGCATGACAAAGCTTCTAAAAAAGGAGCAAAGAGGTGTAATTGCACAATTATGTTCGCTAGATGTTTCCACATTGGAATCATCTATTTCTCCAGATCTCCAAAAAGTCCTGGACAATCATTCCAAGGTATTTGAGACTCCCAAAGGTCTCCCACCTATGCGTGATCATGATCATGCTATTCATCTGATTCCAGGAAGTGTTCCTCCAAACATCAGGCCGTACAGATATCCCTATGTCCAAAAAAGTGAAATTGAACGTATGGTTGCAGAAATGCTAGAGGCTGGTATAATTCAACCGAGTCAAAGTTCTTTCTCAGCTCCAGTAGTATTGGTGCACAAGAAGGATGGATCATGGCGCATGTGTCCAGATTATAGGGAGCTCAACAAGCTCACTATTAAAGATAAGTTCCCCATTCCTGTCATTGATGAATTACTGGATGAATTGCATGGATCAATTTACTTCACCAAGTTGGATCTTCGTTCGGGATATCATCAAATCAGAATGAAGATTGAAGACATTCCGAAAACAGCATTTAGAACTCATGAGGGTCATTATGAATTTTTGGTCATGCCTTTTGGCCTTACCAATGCACCTTCAACATTTCAAGGTTTGATGAATTCAATTTTCAAACCATTCCTTAGAAAATTTGTGTTAGTATTTTTTGATGATATACTAATCTACAGCAAGTCTTGGAAGGATCATGTTGAACATGTTGACAGGGTGCTACAACTATTGGAGGAGAAACAATTATATGCAAAAAGATCCAAATGTTTCTTTGGAGTCCAGGAGGTGGAATATTTGGGTCATATTGTATCTCATGAAGGAGTTAAGGTAGACCCTAGCAAAATTAAAGCCATTAAGGAATGGAAAATCCCCACATCCATAAAGCATCTGCGAGGATTTCTTGGGTTGACAGGGTATTATCGCAAGTTTGTTAAGAATTATGGGAGAATAGCAGCACCTCTAACAACATTATTGAAGAAAGATTCATTTTCATGGACTTCGGAAGCAACAAAGGCCTTTGAACATCTTAAAGAGGCAATGTGCCAAGCACCGGTCTTAGCTACACCGGACTTCACAAAAACCTTTATTGTGGAATGTGATGCTTCAGGAAATGGAATTGGTGCTGTTCTAATGCAAGATGAAAGACCCATTGCTTTTGAAAGTCGTCCAATCAAGGGAAAGTTTTTAAGCAAAGCTATTTATGAGAAGGAAATGTTGGCAATACTCCATGCACTTAAGAAATGGCGACCCTACCTAATGGGAAGACACTTCAAGGTAAAAACGGATCATGATAGCCTTAAATACTTTTTAGAACAAAGATTATCCTCTGAAGAGCAACAAAAGTGGGTCACAAAGATGTTGGGTTATGACTTTGAAATCATCTACAAAAAAGGGAAGCAAAATGTGGTGGCAGATGCACTCTCAAGAAAGGATGAGGATGTGGAAGCATTGTTGTGTGCCATTTCTATTATCCAACCAGATTGGATAAACGAAGCAAGGGAGGAATGGAAGAATGACGAAGAAGTGTGGGCACTTATTCGAAAGCTACAACAAGATTCCAGTACTTCTGATACATTTAGCTGGAAAAATGATTCGTTATGGTACAAAGATCGCTTATACCTCTGTAAGAATTCCCAGCTAAAACAAAAGATTCTTATGGAATTGCACACTTCTCCCTTAGGAGGGCACTCAGGATTTTTAAAAACTTACCACAGGGTTAAGAAGGAATTTTTTTGGGATGGCCTTAAATCAGATATTCAAAAGTTTGTGGCGGAATGTTTGGTTTGCCAACAAAATAAAGTTGAAACAATTAAGACACCGGGTCTATTACAACCTTTATCCATTCCAAGCCAACGTTGGGAGGAGGTTTCAATGGATTTTATCACAGGTTTACCCAAGTCTGAGGGAAAGAGTGTCATCATGGTGGTAGTTGACAGACTTACCAAGTATGCACACTTTTGTGCATTATCACATCCATTTAAAGCCAGTACAGTTTCTACTGCATTTATGGAAACAGTTCAAAAGCTACATGGAAACCCAAAGATTATTGTAAGTGACAGAGATCCCATTTTCACTGGAAATTTTTGGACAGAATTATTTTCTTGTCTTGGTACTCAGTTAGCTCATAGCTCATCTTATCATCCTCAATCTGATGGGCAAACTGAGATAGTAAACAAATGTTTGGAAGGATATCTTCGTTGCTTTGTATCTGATAAACAGACACAATGGGTCAAATGGTTGCCTCTGGCTGAATGGTGGTATAACACTTCCTTCCATACAGCAACAAAAATGACCCCATTTATGGCACTTTATGGGTATCAACCACCATCCATCACATCATATTTAAGAGAAAATTCTAAGGTTCAGGCAGTGGAACATCACATCGAACATCAACAACAAGTCCTCCAACTCTTAAAGGATAACCTCGTGTTGGCACAGAATAGAATGAAACAACAGGCAGATCAACATCGCAGTGAAAGAAGTTTTGATGTAGGTGATTGGGTATTCCTACGGCTACAACCATATAAGCAAATGTCCCTCAAGCAAGCTAAGAAGGATAATAAATTATCACCAAAGTATTATGGTCCGTACAAGGTGTTGCAAAAGATTGGTACTATGGCATACAAATTGGAGCTTCCTGCAGCTTCTCGATTGCACCCAGTTTTCCATGTTTCATGTTTAAAGAAGGTTATAGGCGACAAGCTCCCAGTTCAAACAATATTGCCAGAACTTGACGAGGAAGGAAAAATTATATTGGAACCGGAAGCAGTCATAGAAACAAGAACTCGACAGCTACGAAATCGATCAATTTCAGAGTATCTTATCAAGTGGAAGAACTTATCCGCTGAAGATTCCACATGGGAGGATGAGAATTTTATGCAGAAGTATCCAGAACTACTCAAGCGTTGAGGACAACACTTTTTTGAAGGAGAGGGGCATGTTGGGTCCCTATAATACTAGTGATTACCCCATTACTATTGTAGTTATACCCCTTATTTATATTGTTGTACCCATGTAGTGCCCATATTGTTACTATTGTGCCACATAGAATCCCACTATTGTTATTTTTGTGCCCTACAATATTATTGTTATGTAGGCTTTGATTGTATTGGGACCACTTAGACTCCTATATATAGAAAGGAGGTATTTTCATTTGTATCATCCAAGAATTGTTCTTTTATGTAATGTAAAGGAGGTTGCCCCCTCGAAGAGGCTGAATTCTAAGGCGTGGATCTCTCTTTTCTATCTTTTTGTGAGCTGGTTTCATAACAGAGGGACTACGTCTTCGGGCCCCAATGTCAATATGGTGTAGGCCGCTGCATTAAGTGTTGTCAATAGTGATGATGTACATCGGTGGTGATGTCGCTATCATACAAGGAAAATTCCCTCACGCAGGAGTGGCTCCAAGAGATGTTCTGCTGCAGGAATTCTCATTCAAAAAGGACTCCTATCAGTATGACCTAAACTTATGCATGATGATAATGAGCACCCCGCCAACATGGCATAAAGGGATCTCAATGCAAACATACATGGCGACACATGAGTATCCCATCAACATAACAACAAAGGTATCTCAAATAAAACATGACAAATCATGACAAAAAGTACATCCCACAAATTATTACGCATCACATCAAGTAGGAATCATGACACAAGTAAGAAAAAAATATCCCACATCAAACATCAAACAGGGATCTATGCCGCACAATGCATCTCAAAGCAATAACAAGTACATGAACACACTACATATACCTCACATCCTAGGGCCATCTGAAGAAAAGGATGTAAAACTGTTGAAGCTTGTCGTACCATCAATCTCGCGACATCGAATCACATGGAAATGACTGCTCGCACATGAATGCTGACACCTGCACTCCACTTTGGAAAGTGGCTGAAAAATGAAATCATCAAATGGAAAATCTGAATGCACCATCAGATTTGTGGCGTCGAATAGAGTAAAATCGACTGTCAAATTTCTGAATTCTGAGAAAGTGAAAATCTGGGGCTTAAGGAATCTTTTAGATTCCCCCTAGATTCCTCAAAGATTTCCTCCTCCAGGTCATCTGAAGATATGTTTCTTAGATCAAGATTTTGACTACGTCATCAGCTTCATGTCACTAAGAGGTGTAAGATCGACATAAAACTTGTCCAATTTGGACACTAGGAAAATTCCTCCTGAGAATTTGGCTCAATCATGGTTCTGCCTGCAAAACAATTAAAAAAAATGCGTCTTGATTTCCTTGCTCCACCTTGGCCTCTATTCTGCTCTGCATAATGGGGTTTCATTCCTATGTTTCACACCTCTCTCCTTCCCGTGCGAATGATTTTAGATTCATTGATCTGTTCATGGGCGGAGTTATCAACAAAAGGGTCGTTGGTGTATTGGTTAGGTGCAGAGGTGACGAGGCGGGAGGTTTGGGGTTCCAACCTCGTCAACCACCATACTTGGCAAATTGTTTTAACCATTTGAAAATGTCACATTACATATTTTTAATATGGTATGGTTTGGTCATATTAAATGGTGTGTGGATTGGTTTTGGTAACTGTGTGTGTTTGGCTTTGAAAATAGTGCGGAGGTTGGTACATGGGGCCACCCAGTGGGGGCCAGCCCATGTTGGCCGGGTGGGTTCGATCCCCGTCAACCTCACATTCCACTGCGTTGACTATTTTGGTGGAGGTGTGGGCCAGGTCCACCACAGGTGGCCCGCCCACCCCAAATATGATATATGTTGTATATATGCATTCGGTGGGTGGTTGGAGGGTCGGCGGGGGTCATGGCCCGTCACCCCAAAATTATAAAATTTTGTTTTGTATATAAAACAGGCCGGTGGGTGGCTGGGGTGGTGGCCCGCCACCCATATTTTTTATATTTTTTATATTTTTTTAATAATAATGTTGTTTTCAAATTTTTCGAATATAAGGGATATTGGGCAATTTAAAGAGGCCACAATTTCGCCCACTTTCAGGAGCTAGGTTCCCACGCTGGTTGACGGTGAATTTGTAGGACCATTATACCTGGCCCACAGCCCAACTTTGACCAAAACTTTGACTGGCTCGTTCTCCCTCATGTGAGCTTGGATTTGAGTGTTGTTTGCACCGTTGGAATCAGGGTGATGAGCACTTTGATCTGGTGCTAGTTTGGGAACAATCTGGCCACTTTTAATTTTCCCCTTTCTAAGTCCTCTAGGACTTCTACCTGTGTCTAGAGCCACCTAGATCAATAAGGTAGCATCAGCTTCAGGGGAAGTACAAGTGACTGAAATTTTGACTCCAGACTGAAAGGAAGAAGGGGTTGGCTTATAGTATTCCATGTGAAAGTGGCGTAGAAGATCACAGGCATACTTGGACTAGGAAAGGGAAATACCTTCCTTGGATTGCAAGACTTGAAGACCAAGAAAATAATGCAAGTGTCCTAAGTCTGTGATTTCAAACTGCTTTTTAAGGCTGGACTTCACATGGTTTATAAGGTTGGGATCACTATGAGTAAGGATAAGATCATCAACATAAAGAACAAGAATGAGAAGAGACTTACCCACTTTCTTGGTGTAGACAGTATTGTCATAATGACACCTAAAAAAGCCAGTATCTAAAAGAAAGCTAACCATTTTTGCATTCCAAGCCCTAGGGGCTTGCTTGAGACCATAAAGGGATTTCTTAAGCCGACATACAAGGTTGGAGTCTGTTTGTATAAAACCAGGAGGTTGTTCCATATAGATTTATTCATGCAAGTCCCCATGCAAAAAGGCAGATTTAACATCCATCTGATGGACTTACCATTTGAAAGAGGCAGCAAGGGAAGAACAAGGTAGATAGAGTTCATTTTGGAAACATGGGAGAAGGTTTCAATATAGTCAATGCCTTCAACTAGTGAAAAACCCTTAGCAACAAGACGAGCTTTATGTTTATCAACTTTTCCATCTGGTCCATACTTGGTTCTGTAAACCCATTTTCATCTAACAAGTTTTCATCCCTTTGGAAGAGGAACAAGATCCCATGTATCATTTTCCAATAATGAACGATATTCTTCATTCATTGGTGCGCCCCAATCTGTATGGCCTGAGGCTTCTACAAAGGTGTTAGGATCATGATTCGCTGAAGCTTGAACCAGTAAAGAAGAGGCTCTATCGAATTGAGAACATGTACTTCGATGATTTGTAGGGTCACGCTGCATCCTGAGTAGCACAGACCCATTTTGGAAGCTGAGAAGCTGAAGGAGGATCCTGAGAAGGTGGGGGAGGATTGTTATCCTCATTGTCATCATCTGAAGAAGAAATGTTTCCAGAAGAAGAAGGGATAGAGAGAGGTGGCACATCCGCCGAACTAGGCTCGTAGGCCGATATATTTTCAACAAACCTTACATTTCTTCTAATGATAAAATTTTTGGACTTATGTGGAATAAGTCTATATCCTTTGAAATCTTCAGAATATCCGACAAAAACACATTTTTCATTCTTAGGTTCTAGAGCTTTATGTTTCTTGTCTGGAATATGGGCCCATGCTTCACTTCCAAAAACACGAAAGAGACTTACATCTGGTTTAATTGAGCTCTACTCCATCTCTTGGTCAGTAATTTTTAAGTTACTCATTTAATTTATTAGTTAATGAGTTTAAAGAAAACAAGTTTAATGTCCATGAATGGACTATATTGATTCACCCCCCCTCTTAGTTTAGTCAAGTTTTCATCGATGGTTGAATGTGCGACAAGAAGGGAAATGGAGAACAACAGAGATCTCTATTGAGGACCTCCTCAGGATGGAACGCGTGGTAGATTTAATGTGTGTAGATTATGAGGAGAAGATGGAAATAAAGGAATAGGAAAAAGAAAGAGCAGATGACGATACTCCATTTCCATATTCCAGTGATTATTCATCTTCTTCATCATCTTCTCATCATTCAGCTGAGGAGATCAATCAGATCCTTCAAGCAAAGAATTTTGAATTGAGGAGACTTCTACGAGAAGAAAAATAGGAGAAGCGGATATTGTAGCTTCAGCTACGAGCCACAAAAAAGGCCTTGGAAAAATTTAAGTGCAAGGAAGGCTTAGAGAATAAATCATCACCTATTTCATAATCAACAGTTGAGGTAAATAGTGTTGATCATTCTTTAGTTTCATTTTAACATGATGTTGTTTCTATTGGAAACATGGAGGTACCCATTTCAGGAACTGGCATGGGATTCCTTACCAAAATGGGGTATAAAGGAGGAGGACTTGGTGTTAATGGCCAAGGGATGAATCAACCATTGGAGGTTGTAAAAAGACCTTGTTTTTAAGGTTTGGGGTACACTGAAGGAGAGGGCTCAAAGGCAACAGAAGCTTCCAAGACATTGTCGAAGCGATCGGAGAAAGAGGATGATTCTAACACATAACAATCCTCACATAACAATGCACATTGCAGAGGAAGAGATAAGGCAATCTCTCATCATCAGGATCATGTTAGAGACAACCAAGAGAGGTACAAACATTCTCATTAGTCTAGAGTTCATGATGGCAAGAAATCATGGCATAGAAAACCATGTAGTTTTTGTGGTTTATATAACCATGTGGTTGTTGAGTGTTGGAAGAGAATGGCAACAAGAAAGAGGATGAGGTTTGAAAGGACTTCTCCACATCAAGGAAGGAAGAAGGTAAAGTAGGTCTGGAGGAAGAAGAAATTTTGAATTCATTTTTATAGGGGTGGACATCAAAGAGACATGTGTTGGAGGCTCCATCCAGAGCGGTGTCTTAGGGAGAAAGAACCTGTGCAAAAACTAGTTGTTCAATAAGAAAATATTTCACAAGGAGATGACCCATTCACCTTAATCAGTGAGAGATGGTTTTAGTAGATATGATATATTTTCATCTCGACATTTTTATAAATCATGTGTTGCAATATAAATGTGAAAGTGATGATGTGTTTTCCATCGCTTATTAAAGAAACAATGATGTTTTGGCCTTGTATTGATAGTTGTGGTATTGGTTTCTATTCTAATGTAAACTTGACCAAAGAGTGTATCTTATAAACTCTTGGTAAGTATGGGGATGATTGGTTCATGGTTGGTCATCTAGTTTGCAAAAAATTGTACTATAGGTTTCTAGAGGATGAAAGTGTCGGCTCATAACTTATGGCTCCGAAGAACAAGGGTGAAGGAGAAGGAAGTGTGACCTGTCAAGACACTTGTGGTGTAGTCAATGTAGCACAACAATTGTAGATTATGTTCATGGTTTTGGAGGACGAAAATCTCCTCATTGGAGAGGAATGATCCAGGTGGCTCTAGGAATTCTCATAATCCAGAAATAGCTAAAAAATAAAAGTTGTCGGATTGAAGTGAAAATAGGACAAGATCATAGTGCTCGTTGTCCTGATTTCAATGGCGTGAACGAAACTCAAATCTTAGTTCATATGCTCAAGCTATAGCTGGTCAAAGTCCTGGTCAAACTTGGCCAAGTTGGAGACATTAATGAAGTAATAATTTTGCAGAGTCGCAATGCACGAAATCCATCCATCGGAACAGGAAAATTTGTTGCTTGGTTAATTTTTCTAGTGACCCTTAAAAAACTGGTCGAAAATTTTGGCTCCTTGTTTTTAGTGAAACAAAAAAAAATATTAAAATTGGGGGACGAGTTGCCACCCCCGGTCATATTATATATATGTGGTGGTGGGTGGTAAAACCCCACCACCGCATAGCTCGAAGGCCCAACCAAAACCACCACATATGTTTCAACGGTCGTGACAGCCCACCATACGACCACATTACAATAACACCCTCCTTCCACATCTACCTAAGTAATCGACCAACCAGGGTAAGCATGCGATGAGAGGTTATTATGGTTGGATTTGACCTCCTATGTGACCTTAAGGAAATGGAATCGATGGAAACACAAAACACAGACCTTCCACATCGGCTAAAGGTCCCATGAGAACCATGCCAACACTTCAGGTAACTTTCCCCTAGGTCCTGTTGATGATGCTGGACTCGCCAACATGTTGGGGGATCTCCCCAATAAGAATTCCCAACTAGACCTCAGACCGTTTAGAGTAGGAGTCCCAGAAGTGGGTAGTAAAATAATGCCTTGACTGTGGTAGCACGCAGAGGTAACTGTTATAACTTTGTTAGAAGCAAGTGTGTGACCTTGCAGCAAGTCAGGTGAGATGCATGGGGGTTCTATCACACGGAGGGGAAAAGGAAGTGTGTCCCATAGAAGCCTATAATAGTACGCAGCCTGAAAGGAACACACGAGCTGAATGACATCACAAGTTTGAAGCGGAATATCCCACAATCCAAAGTGACAGGTTAAACCATCAACACATCTGCAACAAGATTCGTACAATTGGATACAAAATAGTTCATACATAAATTTGTAAGTTAAATAGCATACATTGCTAAAGAAACCAAAATAGTCCAACTACAATAACAACATATACATGAAAACGTGTTGGATCTATTATATATATAAAGTGAAAATTACATCCATACATACACCATTGAATATCCCTAGCCCCAATAGTGGAACATTACATTCAACATTGCCTGCTCCTCCAAAGAGATTTACTCGCTCTACACTAGGAAGAATCGAAGGCTTATCATAATACTCTCCAAGCCTTCTCTAAGGAATGTCTAGCCATAAGCTTGGCTCTCAAAAGCCAGTTCTATGAGTTATGAGGTTCTATTTGTAACAAAGGGTGGGGTTAGCCTTGATATTCCCCTTTGTGACTCTTGGACTACGCTCATGACTCTTCACATTACATAGTGACTGTTCACATTCCACTAGTGACACATGGAATTTCACTTACAACATGTTTACAATAATATACATTTTCCACATGTACCCATGTGAGACAAAATGGGCTCGAGACAACCTAACAAGAAAAAATACTATGAATTTGAGGTTTGGGGAAATACCAACCCGACAACACCCACTTGATGCTTCTCAGTTATGTACTGATGCCAAGCTTGGTGTTGTGATGTGATGTCCCCAAACTTCTTGATGTTATATTTCTGAAAGCGGATTATTGCCTCCATGGAATCCAGGTATGTGGTCTTGGAACCTGTTTCCATCTCATCTTGAAGTATTTGATACATTGTCGTGAGTGTGGCTAGACCACCAATGTACTTATTCATGTTGGCTGCGCTTAGTTGTTGGTCATCACTGGTGGTCGTGCTCATCAACTACTCCATGTACCTGTCGACCTCTAACCGGACTTGGTTCTTATGCTTAGCTTTGGTAAGGGAACTTGCATATGTTCACTCTCTTTATCAGCTATTGGTTGTTTCGGCTTTTCCACATGTATTGGAATTGTTCGCTCTGTCATTATGCCTTGCCTTTTTTCTTCTTCCTGTTTCTTCTCGTTAATCATGGTCAACCATTGTCCAATGTAACATTGTGACAAAAATTGTCTTAATATTAAAATCAACCATGCTCATCCATCCTCGACCATGGTAAATGATGGTAAATCATGGTCAACCATGGTTAATAATCATGGTCACATTCTGACAAAGATCGTCTCTTCATACAACGTCACATTATGAAAATGATGGTCATCCATGGTCAACCATGGTCCAACTTCACATTGCGATAAAGATTGTCTCACTAGGAAAATCAACCATAGTATTGTGACAAATATTGTCTCAATATGAAAATCACTCATGGTCAACCATGGTCCAACGTCGCATTGTGATAAGATTGTGTCAATATGAAAACGAACCATGGTCAATGATGGTCAACCATGTTTATTTTAGGGTTTATATACCTTGGGTTTAATATTATTCCTTTGGGTTTTTAGTGTTAATCCCTTGCACTTATTTGTCCCTTTGGTTTATAATATCAATTCCTTGGTTTTATTAGCCTAAGGGTTCATATTATTAGGGTATAATATTATTCATATGGTTTATAAAATTAATCCTAGGGTTTAATATAAATCCCTTAGGTTTATATTCATGGTCAACCATGGCCCAAAGTCACGTTGTGACAAATATTGTCTCAATATGAAAATCAACCATCTTCAACCATTTTCATTCATGGTTAACCATGGTCCAACATCACATTGTAACAAAGATTGTCTCAATATTGATCTAAATGGATCCAAGGACACTCTCTGTGTCTTGGAAACTCGAAAAATCATGCCAACGACCAAAGAAAATCGCATGAGAAAACCTTTCAGAATGGGGAAAAACACTATCGGGAGACAAAAACACATGAAATTAGTGAAAAAACAGAGTATCAGAGGCGGAACAAATGAATGCACAGTAGCCATCAGATCTAGCCGATCAATGCTCCAGATCAGATTGGCATAGGCAGACAGCGGAGATCGGCGCATACTACATAACACCTGCGACGGCGATTGGCGGAGTCAACTAGGACCATCGATCAAGCACGCAGATCGATCGCCCATGTTGCATTGCAGGATCACTATTGGTGATTACAAAGAGCACTTGCAAATGGCCCGGGGCACGAGCGATATGCAATTGTGATCAATCACATTGGAGCAACACCATGGAGCGGGACTGATACACATGTATATGTGCGGTCCAATAAACTGGACTCGATGGTTTTATCAATATTATTCCATAAAATTTGAGATCTGCAGCAAAGCCATTTTTAATGTATTTTCATGGTTTTAACGCATTTTAAAAATACAAAGGGGCAGGCCATTGTGACATGCGATGGCGACTTATAGGAAAACCCGATAGAGGGATGGACCATATTTAAGGACTTTTTGAAGTCCGAATTGAACTGTGTTTTGGCGGAATTTCATAGTTGTAAATACATTTTCCTGTGTAAAACAGAAAACGACTGCGTTTGGGATTCTGAAGGATTTCAAGGGACCGAGGAAATCTTACGTTGCCAAATAAGTGGCCACCTCCCCTTGAGGCATTATGCAATTATTGTGTAACACCATAAGAGGGATTTGAAGCGAATAGAGACCTGGGAGACAGAAAGCCGAGAAGGAGAAACGTAGCCCAGATTGGCTTTAAAGCCACAGAAAAAGAGCAAACAGGACATGAAATATTGCAGGCAGTGCCAAGACAGAGCTAGGACAGAGACAGAGAGCATTGAGGGAGTCTGTGTACTCAGAGAGTCTTGAGAGGTTCAAGCAAAGCTCTTGTTGTTGCATCTATTGTGTGTGAGGCTCAAATTGAGCTTACTGTTGTAAAAACTCTATTTTGAAGACATAATAGAGAGGCCACCACTGAAGGCTGGACCAGGAGATGTAGCCTAGGAGTGTTGGGTGAACTCCTCATTAAATTTGTTGTGTTATGTGTTGTCCATTATGTTTTGTTTACTGCTTCATTGTATGTGTATTTCACAATCTTATCGATCTATTGCATAAAATAACATAGACAAATCCATGCATATGAGTCTGTAATACCTTATTAATTGTCTTAGATCTCATTATTAGATCAAGTGGTATCAGAGCTTTAGGTTTACTAAGGTTAGACAAGCTTGTGCTAGATTGGTGAATGATAACTAGGTCAAAGCTCAAATTAGGAGAAGGAGAACTGGTTAAAACTAACCCAAAATTGGTAGAGTCTATCCTAGGAGGAAAATGGCAGAAGAAAATCCCTTGGAATCAAACTCTCAGTTCATGGACAGTTTCATGACCATGAGAGCCATGGTAGAAGAAATGTATAGAGAATTTAAGAAAGGTTGAAGTGAAGATTCTTTAACCTCCAAACAAGACAAAGGAACAAAAGAATCTCTTATAGATGGCCATTCCGAAGGCAAAGGGAAAGGAAAAGAGGCTCCTCTATCCACACCTCCTGATAGCCCTGAAAATAAAAAGAAGAAAACATCTTTGATTAAATTAGATGTTAAATTTGATTTGCCAATATATGATTGATAATTAAATGCAGAGAAACTAGATAACTGGATTAGACAGAGTGATGTGTATTGCAGGGTGTAGAGCATTGATTTAGACAGGAGTAAAATTCAGCTGGCCAGCCTACACCTTGGAGGAACTGCCTTGGTATGGTGGGAAGGCAGGACACAAGCTGACTTGAAGAAGCATGGTAAAATTCTTTCTTTCTGGAGTGAATTTGTTTCTGCAATTAAAAACAATTCTATCCACTAGTTTATATGCAGCAAGCTATGATGAGTTGGAAAACTCTTCGCCAATTAAAAGGGAAAAGTGTACAAAGCTACACCCAAGAATTTAGAAAAAGAGCTTTGATTCTAGGCATTTCTTTAGACTCACCTGAAACTTTGTTGAAGTATATAGGTGGTCTACACAGCTATTTGAAGCACACCATTCTCTTGTTTAACCCTACTAGCATAGATGAGGTATCTGTTCAGGCTACCCATCTAGAGGCTAGAGGCAAGAATGTGAACCTAGAGATTGGGGGATCATCAAAACCCACTGCAAGAAAAAACAAGGAAAAGAGGAAGCAAAAATGGAAAGAGAGGAAGGCAAATACTGTACAAAAGGCAAAACCTTCATGCACTCACTACAAGAAGCATGGACATGATGATGAACACTGTTGGTCTTTGCATCCGGAGCTGAAGCCCAAGAAGTTCGATTCCAAGAAGAAGAAGGTTGATGTTGACATACAAAAAGATTTGGGGTCAGACTCAGGTGATGAAACAACAATCGCAACCACAGGTATAAAAGGTAAAAATTCTGAAGCATCTACTAGTAATTCTGCACAAACTATTGATAGTGGAGAAAATGAGAGGAAAAGACATGAGCTTTTTCATATTAGAGTTATTTCCAAGCATCAAAATATTGATACTTTGTTTGATAGTGGCTCACAAGTAAACTTAATTTTGAAGCAATTGTAAAGAAATTGGGACTACTAGCCACACCTCACAAGAAGCCATATCCATTAGGTTAGGTATGTGATAAAGCAAAGCTACACGTGACTAGACATTGTAAACTTAGATTTTCTTTTGGGTCAGCATTTGTAGATGAGGTTGACTTAGATATCGTTCCCTTGGATATATGTGGAATTGTTTTAGGAAGTCCTTACTTGTACGATAGAAAAGCCATTTTCTATAGAGCTGAAAGTAAGTATCAACTCGTTAAAGATGGAATCAAATATATTCTAAGAGCTCATAAACTCAAGAATAATTATACTCTCATAAACTCAGGGTAGATGAAAAGAACTGTAAATTCATGCAAGCAATTTTTACTGATGGTTATAAAGGAAAAGAAACCTGATAAAACCAATGTATTTGAAGGTTGTGATACTAAACAACACGCTGCTTTAGAAAAAATTGTTTCAGAATATGATATATTATTTCAAGAACCTAAAGGTCTACCACCCAAAAGGGAAATTGTACATGATATTAATTTGCAACAAGATGCTCCATTGCCTAACATTGGAATGTACAGGTTATCCACTTTAGAGAATGTAGAAATCAAGAAGCAGGTACAGGAGCTGCTCGAGAAAGGGTTCATAAGACCAAGCACATCACCATGTGGATCTCCAATCGTGTTGGTGAGGAAGAAAGATGGTTCGTGGAGGATGTGCATTGATTACCGAGCATTGAATAAATAATGATCAAGAATCATTATCCCCTTCCGCGCATTGATGATCTATTGGATCAGTTGAAGGAAACTGTTTACTTTTCCAAGTTGGAATTGCATAGTGGTTACCATCAGGTCAGAGTAGCAGAGCAAGATGCATGGAAGACTGCTTTCAAAATAAAGCAAGGGTTGTATGAATGGCTAGTTATGCCTTTTGTCTTAACTAATACTCCTGCCACTTTCATGAGAGTTATGAATGATGTACTCAGGCCTTTTATTGATGATTTTATAATTTTATAGTTTAATGAGATTCTTGTTTTCAGTAAAACATGGGAAGAGCATTTGAAGCATGTAAGGAAGACTCTAGATGTTTTGAAAAAGGAAAATCTCTATGTTAAATTATCAAAATGTGAATTTGGTAAAATATCTTTGAATTATTTGGGTCATATTGTAGGGGGTGGTGAATTGAAGATAGATCCCTCTAAGGTTTCAATCATTGTAAACTGGCCTAAACCAAAGTTTGCTACAGAAGTTAGAAGCTTCCTAGGAGTAGCACAACATTAGAGAAACTTTATTGCTAACTTTTCCTTAATTTCAGCTCCCTTACATGCTTTAGTAGGATTGAACAAGGTGTTTTAGTGGGGAGGCAAACAACAGAAAGCCTTTGACACCTTGAAAGAAAAAATTAGTACAACACCAATAATAGCATTGCCAAATCTTCAACAACCATTTGAGATCGAAACTGATGCCAGTGACTATGCCATGGGAGCAGTGTTGATGCAACATGGTAAACCCATATGCTACCATTCTGAGACTTTTAATTCTGCAGTAGTTAATTATCCTACATATGATAAAGAATTGTATGCATTAGTCCATAGTGTGAAGAAGTGGAAACATTACTTAATGGGAAAAGAAACAATAATACATATTGATCATTACCCACTTCAGTATTTTCACTCACAAACTAAATTGTAGCAATCAAGACACTATAGGTGGATGGGTTTCCTACAACAGTTTCATTTAGTCATCAGATATAAAAAGGGTATACACAATAAAGTTGTAGATATGTTGTCCAGACCAATCATAAATGCATCTACTATACTTAAGCATAACTCAGTAATGCATGAAAGATATATTGAACAATATGCTCAAGATATAGAATTTAAAGATGTATATGCAGCTTTAAGTAATGGCAAAAAGGTAGAAGAATTGGATTACTATGTTAAGGACCAACTCTTGTATCATTTGGGAAAGCTATGCATTCCACAAACAAAAAGAGTGAACATAATTAGGGAGGCACATACTTCTATGATATTAGGTCATTTTGGTGTAAGTAAAATAGTTGCACAGCTACAAAGATACTGCTATTGGCCAAGAATGCATGAAACCGTTTCTAGATATGTAAGAGGGTGCACCATGTGTGCTAAAAGTAAGCCCAACAATAGAAAACTAGGCTTGTACACTCCACTACCAGTCCCTTCCTGTCCTTGGGAAAGTGTTTCCATGGACTTTGTTGGGGGATTGCCAAAATCTAGAAAGGGACATGACTATTTATATGTTATTGTGGACAGGTTCAGCAAAATGTGTATTTTAATACCTTGTAATAAGCAGATTATAGTTGAACAAACAACGAAGGTGTTCTTTCAGCATGTCTAGGTGCATTTTGGGTTACCTACTTCCATAGTATCTGATCGAGACTCCCGATTTGTTGGGAAGTCAACAGGACAGTGATCCAGTTACTTAGGGGTTATTGCAGCAAGCATCCCAATATTTGGGATGAACATTTATGTTATGTGCAGCATGCTTACAACCATGCTAAACATTCTTCTACATAAAGATATCCTTTTGAGACCTGTTTTGGTTTTATACCAAGGTATCCCTTGGATTTTGTCTTTGAAAAAGACATAGTAGTTGCTGGACACAGTGATGTGGACAAAGCAACCAGGTTCATCGAACAGATCCAAGAAATTCACGAGGTAGTGCAGGAACAGCTACAAAAGAGCCAAGCCAAATACAAGGCAAGGCATGATAAACATCAGGTGGAGCACAACTTCCAAGTTGGTGATCATGTCTAGCTGTATATCAATAAGGACAGAAGGCAAGGTGAAGGAAAGAAGCTGAAGCCAATAAGGTATGGGCCTTTTAAGGTACTTGAGAAAATTGGTGAGAACACTTTCCGCCTTGATCTGCCAGCATACATGCACATCTATTCAGTGGTAAATGCAGGAAACTTAAGACTATTTGAACCTCCATTAATTGAAGGTCCCGAAGAGCAAAGTCAATTACCTTCCATTGATGATCTGTTGCCTGAATACCTCAATGAGTTGCAGGAAGATACAGTTCTGGACAGGAAGGTGAGGACTACGCATAGAGGTGACATGGAGTACCTTAGGATCGGGCTCAAAGGTTCAAAATCTAGCAGTGCCAAATGGATAGAGATTGGGCAAGTGAAGCAACTATATCCTCACTTGAGCGATGCTTGAAAACCAACTTTTGGTAGTACAAAAGCCTTTTTTAGTGGGAAGGCATGATCCAAATGGATCCAAGAATACTCTCTAAGTCTTGGAAACTCGAAAAATCATGCCAACGACCAAAGAAAATCGCATGAGGAAACCTTTTAGAACGGGGAAAAACACTATTAGGAGGCAAAACACGTGAAATCAGTGAAAAAACAGAGTATCGGAGGCGGAACAAATGAATGCACAATAGCCGTCAAATCTGGCCGATCAACGGTCTATATCTGATCGACAATCGCAATCGGCATAGGCAGACAACGGAGATCAGCGCAGACTACATAACACCTGCGATGACGATTGGCGGAGTCAAATAGGACCGTCGATCAAGCGCGTAGATCGACGGCCCATGTTGCATCGCAGGATCGCTATCAACGATTACGAAGAGCACTTACAAATGGCCCGGGGCATGAGCGATATGCGATTGCGATCAATCACATCGGAGCAACACCATGGAGCGGGACCGATACACATGTATATGTGTGGTCCAATAAACCGAAGCCGATGGTTTTATCAATATTATTCCATAAAATTTGAGATCCGCAACAAAGCCATTTTTAATGTATTTTCGTGGTTTTAACGCATTTTAAAAATACAAAGGGGTAGGCCATTGTGACATAAGATGGCGACTTACAGGCGGACTCGATAGGGGGATGGACCATATTTAAGGACTTTTTGAAGTCCGAATTGAACTGTGTTTTGGCGTAATTTCATAGTCGTAAATACATTTTCCTGTGTAAAATAGAAAACGACTGCGTTTGGGATTCTGAAGGATTTCAAGGGACCGAGGCACTCTTACATTGCCGAATAGGTGGCCACCTCCCCTTGAGGCGTTATGCAATGATTGTGTAACTCCAAAAGATGGATTCCAAGCGCACAGAGACCCGGGAGACAGAAAGCCGAGAAGGAGAAACGCAGCCCAGATTGGCTTTAAAGCCACAGATAGAGAGCAAACAGGACAGGCAGTATTGCAGGCAGTGCCGAGACAGAGCTAGGACAGAGATAGAGAGCATTGAGGGAGTCTGTGTACTCAAAGAGTCTTGTGAGGTTCAAGCAAAGCTCTTGTTGTTGCATCTGTTGTGTGTGAGGCTCAAATTGAGCTCATTGTTGTAAAAACTCTGTTTTGAAGACATAATAGAGAGGCCACCACTGAAGGCTAGACTAGGAGATGTAGCCTAGGAGTGTTGGGTGAACTCCTCATTAAATTTGTTGTGTTATGTGTTGTCTATTATGTTTTGTTTACTTCTTCATTGTCTGTGTATTTCACAATCTTATCGATCCATTGCATAAAATAACATAGACAAATCCATGCATATGAGTCTGTAATACCTTATTAATTGTCTTAGATCTCATTATCAGATCAAATATGAAAATCAACCATGGTCAACCATCTTCAATTTTGGTAAACCATGGTCAAATTTCGCATTGTGACAATTATTGTCTCAAAATGAAAATCAATCATGGTTAATGATCATCAATTGTCATGGTCACATTGTGACAAAGATTGTCTCATGGTCCAACGTCACATTATCACAACCATGGTCTACCATGGTTGAACTTCTCATTGTGACAAAGCTTGTATATATTAAAATCAACCATGGTCAATCATAGTCAATCATGATCAACCATAGTCCAAAGTCACATTGTGACAAAGATTATTTCAATATGAAAATCAATCATGATCAACCATGGTCCAACAATGCATTGTGACAAACATGGTCTCAATATGAAAATCAACCATGGTCAACAATGTTTGTTTTAGGGTTTATAATATTTATCTTCGGGTTTATATCCCTTGGGTTTACAATATTAATCCTTTGGATTTTCAGTATTAATCCCTTTTATTAATGCCTTGTGTTTATAATATCAATCCCTTGGGTTTATTAATCTAAGGGTTCATATTCCTAGGGTAGAATATTATGATAGGGTTTATATATTAATCCTAAGGTTTAATATAAATCTCTTGGGTTTATAATCCATTGGGTTTATATTCATTGGGTTTAATATTAAGCCTAAGGTTTACAATATTAATCCCTTGGGTTTATGAGTTTTAGGGTTTATATTCCTAGGGTTTAATATTATTCCCTTGGGTTTAAAATTATTCTCTTAGGTTTATAATCCATTGAGTTTATAATATTAACCCATTAGGTTTATAAATTCCTAGGGTTTACAATATTAATCCCTAGGGTTTATTAGTTTTAGGAAATGGTCGAACGTGGCATTGTGACAAAGCTTGTCAATCCTAAAATCAACCATGGTCAACCATGGTCAATCATGGTCAACCATGGTCAAACGTCACATTATGAGAAAGATTCTTTCAATATGAAAATCAATCATGGTCAACCATGGTCCAACATCGCATTGTGAAAAATATTGTCTCAATATGAAAATCAACCATGGTCAACCATGTTTGCTTTAGGGTTTATAATATTTATCTTAGGGTTTATATACCTTGGGTTTACAATATTAATCCTTTCTTTTTATTGATGCCTCGTGTTTATAATATCAATCCCTTGATTTTATTAATCTAAGGGTTCATATTCCTAGGGTAGAATATTATGATAGGGTTTATATATTAATCCTGAGGTTTGATATAAATCTCCTGGGTTTATAATATAAATTCTTAGGGTTTATTATATTAATCATAAGGTTTATATTCCTATGGTTTAATATTAAGCCTAGGGATTACAATATTAATCCCCTGTGTTTGTTAGTTTTAGAGTTTATATTCCTAGGGTTTAAAATTATTTCCTTAAGTTTATAATATTAATCCCTTAGGTTTATAAATTTCTAGGGTTTACATTCGTAGAGTTTAATATTAAGCCTAGGGTTTACAATATTAATCCCTTTAGTTTATTAGTTTTAGGAAATGGTTGAACATCACATTTTGACAAAGCTTGTCAATATTAAAATCAACCATGGTCAACCACGCTCAATCATGGTCAACCATGGTCCAACGTCACATTGTGACAAATAATCTTTCAACATGAAAATTAATCATGGTCAACCATGGTCCAACATCACATTGTGAAAAATATTGTCTCAATATGAAAATCAACCATGGTCAAGAATGTTTGTTTTAGGGTTTATAGTATTTATCATGGGGTTTATATACCTTGGGTTTACAATATTAATCGTTGTATTTTTAGTATTAACCCCTCTTTTTTATTAATGCCTTGTGTTTATAATATCGATCCCTTGGGTTTATTAATCTAAGGGTTCGCATTCCTAGGGTATAATATTATGATATTGTTTACATATTAATCCTAAGGTTTAATATAAATCCCTTAGGTTTATAATATAAATTCTTAGGGTTTATAATACTAATCATAAGGTTTATATTCCTAGGGTTTAATATTAAGCATAGGTTTTATGATATTAATCCCTTGGGTTTATGAGTTTTAGGGTTAATGTTAATAGGGTTTAATATTATTACCTTGGGTTTAATATTATTCACTTAGGTTTATAATATTAATCCCTTGGGTTTAAAATTATTCCCCTTGGTTTATAATCCATTGAGTTTATAATATTAATCCCTTAGGATTTAATATTAATCACAGGCTCTAATGTTATTCCCTTGGGTTTATAATCCCTTTGGTTTTTAATATTAATCCAATGAGTTTATTAATCTCTTAGATTTATAATATTGATCCTAAGGTTTCTAATATTAATCATAGGGTTTATATTCTAAGGGTTTAATATTAAACCTATGGTTTATAATATTAATCTTAGGGTTTAATATTAATCCCTTTAGTTTTTAATCCCTTGGGTTTATAATATTATTCCGTTCGGTTGATCAATATTAGTGTTTATGTTCATAGGATTTAATATTAAACCTAAGATTTAATGTTATGTCAATTGTGTTCCAATGTCGCATTGTGGCAAATATTGTGAATATTAAAACCGACCATGGTAAATCATGGTAAACTATGGTCCAACGTCACATTGTGACAATGATTCTTTCAATATGAAAATGAGTCATGGTCAACCATGGTCCAACATTACATTGTGACAAATATTGTCTCATATAAAAATCAATCATGGTCAACCACATTTGTTTGAGGGTTTATAATATTTACCTTAAGGTTTATATACCTTGGGTTTACAATATTAATCCTTCAGATTTTTCGGTTTTTAGTATTAATCCCTTATTTTTATTAGTGCCTTGGGTTTATTAATCTAAGGGTTCATATTCTTATGGTATAATATTATAATAGGGTTTATCTATCAATCCTAAGGTTTAATATAAATCCCTTGGGTTTATAATCCATTGGGTTTATAATATAAATTCTTTGAGTTTATAATATTAATCAAAGGGTTGAATATTAAGCCTAGGGTTTACAATATTAATCCCTTGGGTATATTAGTTTTAGGGTTTATATTTCTAGGGTTTAATATTCATCCTAGGGTTTATAATATTAATCCCTTGGGTTTATAATATTAATCCCTTAGGTTTATAAATTCCTTGGATTTATAGTATTAATCACTTGGGTTTATAATATTGATCCTAAGGTTTATAATATTAATCTTAGAGTTTATATTCCCAAGGTTTAATATTAATCCTAGGCTCTAATGTTATTCTATTGGGTTTATAATCCCTCTGGTTTTTAATATTAGTCCAATGTGTTTATTAATCTCTTATGTTTATAATATTGATCCTAGGGTTTCTAATACTAATTATATTGTGAAGGTTCTGTGAGGCCAAGAGGTAACTCCTCAAATGAATTATGTTTATTCATTAAGATTATTCATGGGTATATACATGAGGGAGTGACTCTTGGGCTTCACCTCCTGATGACTCTTCATTTTCCATTATTTACTATTTACATTATTTACAAGTGTTCACCCAATCCCAATGATTAGGTGTGAACATTTCCCTCCTTAATTTGAATGGATGTTGGTGAGTCTAAGCATCGTTTTGAATCTTTCAAAATTTTATCTTCCAAGAGCTTTGGTGAAGATGTTTGCAATCTGCTCAATAGTGGAACAATGGCATAGATGGATTGTCTTAGCCTCAACATGATGTCGAATCATATGGTATTTTTTATTGATGTGATTCGTTCGATCATGGAACTTTGGGTTCTTGTCCAACTTTATTGTAGAGGTGTTGTCAATAATGAGTGGAGTTGAATGTACTTGTTTTACCTGCAAATCTTCTAGAATTTTCCTGAGCCATATAATTTATTTTGTTGCCTCAGTTGCTGCCACATATTCTGCCTCTGTTGTGGAATCTACTGGAATTAATTGTTTGCGTGATCTCTAGGAGACAACTCTTGAGCCAAGACTCATAGCATAACTTGAAGTAGATACCCTAGTTTCTTTGTCCTCACCAAAGTCTGAATCAAAGTATCCAATCAAGATGAAGTCGCCCACCTGTGTATACTTGAGTCCAAAGTCTTGGGTTCCCTTCAAGTACTTTAGAACTCTTTTTGTAGTAGACCAATGTCCCTCACAAGGCTTTTGCATAAACTTGGAGAGGATTCCAACAACAAACGAAATGCTTGGTCTGGTAGTAGTCAGGTAGCTGAGACTTCCTACAAGTTGTCTATACTTTATTGCATCCTCAAATTCTTTTTCTTCAATGGATGTGAACTTTTCTTCCAATGGAGTAGTCAAAGGATTGCAGTCAACCATGCCACACTTGTTTAGAAGATATCCAATGTACTTCTTTTGAGAGAGGAATATAGACTTTAGATGTTGAGTTACTTCAAGACTAAGATGGTAGTGAACATAGCCCAAGTCAGTGATTTCAAAACCTTTCCTCAATTAATTTTTTACGGATGCAATGTAGCTCTAATTGTTCCCTGTCATCAAAATATCATCTACATATACCAAAAGATATACAACTATTTTCCCAACTTTCTTGACAAACGAAGTTGCATCATTAAGATCATAATATTTGAAGTTGAGTTTCAGAATATGCTCAGTTAAATTTTCATACCAGGCTCGCGTGCTTGCTTGAGGCCATACAAGGATTTCACAAGTTTGCATACTTTATGTTCATGTCCCTTCACAAAAAATCCTTCTGGCTGGGACATAAAAACATTTTGTTTCAGATCTCCATTCAAAAAAGCAGTTTTTACATCCATTTGATGGACTTTCCAACCATTTTGAGCTGCTAAGGCAAAGAGTGTCTGAATGGTAGCCCATTTTTCTATGGGGGAAAAGTCTCCTCATAATCAATCCCTTACTTATGTGCAAAACCTTTTTCCACAAGCCTGGCTTTGTGCTTGTCAAGTGAGCCATCAACTTTATGCTTGTTCTTGTAGACCCACTTGCATCCAATTGGTTTGGTTCTCAGTGGAGGATCAACTGAATTCCAAGTGTCATTCTTTATGAAGGCATCATACTCATTTTACATTTATTCTTTCCATTCATCATAAGAAGTGGCTTCTTTGAAGGAAGTTGGTTCAAAATCTGTAGACAAATTCAGCTCACAATCATAAGAAACATCCATATCAATAGGTGAATCAGAGTCATCTACATCACCTGCATTTTGCATGGTTGAATTTATTGTTCCTGTCTTTCCAACCTCATCAGGATGAACACTTTCGAATGTCTTTGTCAGCCACTTTGGGGGACCTTTATGAGATGTTCCAGGCTACGCAGTTGACAGAGTTGGGACTGAATCAAGATTGAGTCTCCCAATTATGTCAATCACATCACTCAAAGTATCATCAGTGGTTGGAGTTTCATGTGGGGGAGAGAGTGCTTCAAAAGAAGATTCCACATATTGATCCAGTATAGGAATCCCCCCCTTCAAGATGTGGAATCTGATTATCAAATTCCTGAAATAATTTTTCATGTCCGAATCTATCCAAATGATCAAGTTTTCACTCAATAACATTGTAAGCTTTGGGAGATTCAAGAAAGATTACATCTCTAGATACAACAAACCTTTTATTAACTTCATCATAGAGATGGTATGCTTTGGAGGTATTTGAATACCCCAAGAAGATACACTTACGACTCCTTGAACCAAGTTTGTTTCTATGTACCTTTGGTATCAAGGCATAACAGGTAGAACCAAATACCCTAAGATGCTTTACCGAAGGAATGTGGCCATACCACATTTCTTAAGTAGTATTGTTTCTAATAGCATTAGATGGACATCTATTCATTAATTCTCGGGTCATGGTGCGTTCAGGCCACAACAGATAGTGAATATAATACAACAGTTATTAAAAAAATACCATAGGGACAATATGACAGAGATCGCAGAGAGCAGAAGAGAATATAGGGGCAAAATATGGTAGAAAACTGATCCCATGAGTTACACAAAAGCTAATTTTAGGAGTTGGCTCTGATACCATGTTAGGCGAGGAGGTAACTCATCAAATGAATTATGTGTATTCATTAAGATTACTCATGGTTATATACATGAGGGAGTGACTCTTGGGCTTCACCTCCCGATGACTCTTCATTTTCCATAATTTACTATTTACATTATTTACAAGTATTCACACAATCCCAATGATTAGGTGTCAACAAGTTCAATATTAATCTATGGATTATAATATTAATCTTAGGGTTTAATATTAATCCTTTTAGTATAAAATACATGTGGTTTATACTATTAATCCCTTAGGTTTATTAATATTAGGGTTTATGTTCCTAGGATTTAATATTAATCCTAAGTTTTAATGGTATTCCCTTGTATTTAAAATTCTTTGGGTTTTTAATATTAATCCCTTAGGGTTTTAATATTAATGCCTTGTGTTTATAATATCAATCCCTTGGGTTTATTTATCTAATGGTTCATATTCCTAGGGTGGAATATTATTATAGGGTTTATATATTAATCCTAAGGTTTCATATAAATCCCTTAGGTTTATAATCCATTGGGTTTATAATATAAATTCTTAGGGTTTACAATATTAATCATATGGTTTATATTCCTAGGGTTTATAATATTAATCACTTGGGTTTAAAAATTATTCCCCTTGGTTTATAATCCATTGAGTTTATAATATTAATCACAGGCTCTAATGTTATTCCCTTGGGTTTATAATCACCTGGGTTTTTAATATTAATCCAGTGGATTTATTAATCTCTTAGGTTTATAATACTGATCCTTGTGTCTCCAATATTAATCATAAGGTTTATATTCTAAGGGTTTAATAAAAAGCCTATGGTTTATAATATTAATCTTAGGGTTTAATATTAATCCCTTTAGTTTATAGCCCCCTGGGTTTATAATATTAATCCCTTCGGTTTATTAATTCTAGTGTTTATGTTCCTCGGATTTAATATTAAACCTAAGATTTAATGTTATGTCAACCATGTTCCATGTCATGCGGAAAGAGTCGATAGTGCGGACACAACCAACCTCCCTAGAAGCCTAAGACTTTCTAGTGACAAACAAGACAAATAAGAGCAATCCTTCTCTAAATATGCATTTATCATACAAGAAATCAAGTGTTTAGATCCTACCTGTAGTCCAACGTTGTTGTAGTAGTCTAGCCTCGTCGATCCGGATGAGCTCCTTTCTTAACAGACAATCAAAGAAACAATCTTTTTATCTTTTCCAAGCATGCAACTCATGACCACTAATTATTTTGCGAAAATGCCCTTTTCATTCAAAGACTCAAATGCCACTAAGCAAACTTTTCTTTCAAAGGAGATTTTTGGATTTTTCCCTACTTAACAAAGCATTTTAAAAAATCAAAAAGCAAACTTTTACAAACCAAAGCTACTTAAAAAGCAAATCAAATGAAATTCACATGATAAGCAAATCTAGAAAAATGCACCTAAAAACTAAAACAAACAAGGCAAAAGCCTACTAAATATGATTCCTGGATGTTTTACTTAGTCAAAATGCAACTAAGGACTAGTTAATGCAGAACCAAAAACTAGTCAAAAACAAAAATCAAAATCTTTTGTTCTTTTTTGTAAAATGAAATTCACCGTTCAATCAACAACTTTTCGAGATTCGCAAAGAGAAGACACAAAGGTAGGTCTCTCATAAGGGTGAATTCTATAACAGGCCCGACTCCTAAGAGGGTTGAACAAAACTAGGGAGATACAAAGTTTGACAACCTCTAACGCCAAAGTCACTACAGGACCAGTTAAAAATCAAACCCTAAGGCAAAATCTCTATGAATTCCACTAAAACACTTGACACTGACGAAACAAGTTCAGATGAAGATCTCTGGTAGGTAACCAGTGGATCTGGGTGGAAAAAACAAATTAAAAGCAAAATCTAATAGGCAAAAAGGAGAAAATTGAAATTTTCTCAATTTTGACAGGGTACGCAGGCAACCTGTTTACACAGGTGCGGGTACGCTCTGTGCACACAGTCGCAGTGCGTACAAGTACGCACTGTGCTGAACTCAGAGGCTACGTACTTCTAACAAAATTAAGAAAAACTAAAAACTAATTTAACCCTAAGCTAGCCCACCCAAACACACAGTCAGACAACCAAAAACCAGAAAGAAAAAGACTTTTCTCAGATCAAAGTTTCAGACAAAGGAAAACACATTCACATCAATGGAGTTCCCCAGCGGAGTCGCCATTTTGTCATGCGGAAAGAGTCGATAGTGCGGACACAACCAACCTCCCTAGAAGCCTAAGACTTTCTAGTGACAAACAAGACAAATAAGAGCAATCCTTCTCTAAATATGCATTTATCATACAAGAAATCAAGTGTTTAGATCCTACCTGTAGTCCAACGCTGTTGTAGTAGTCCAGCGTCGTCGATCCGGATGAGCACCTCCTTCTCTTCGAAACCTGCATTCACTAACAATCAAACGATTAAATAGCACCTGAATATCTCATAAAACAAAGCATATTTAACATACAGACCAGGGAGTATATGAAACAACTCATAAATAACAAATTGTTGAGAAGAATGGACTTATTTGTATTAATAGGAAACAAAAGAAACCATTACAACCTGAGCCTTGGTGTTGTGCAAGTTCCTCCCAGGGTCCAGCAAGAGTTTTCCTTTACTTTGATCAGCTCACCCACTTCCAAATGAAACAAGAAAGGATGACAATCTCTCCTCACAAGCTTCTACAAGGAAGTCCTAATCTCAGCAGCATCTACCCTTAGGAATTTTCAGCTTTCAACCTCTCCTCCCTCTGGTCCAATGCATGTATTTATAGTGCTGTAGAGGAAGTTAATCAGGTCCACCATCAATGGGATAAGCCCCTCTTTGGGTGGGTTAGCTCCCCTCTTGATGGGATAAGTTCCTCTTCCATAGGGATACATGAACCATCTGGAGGCGCTCCATACACGTCAAACAAGCTTCTAGAATGCTCTAGAAATAACCACAAGTAACTTTTTTGGAGTGAAACTTGCGCTTATTGACCTTTACAGGAGTACGCACCCATTGCTTTACAGACAGAGCGTACAAGTACGCAGGTATTGTGAACTTGGATTGCGTACCCGCAGGTAAGGCTGAGAGAAACTGTGTACCAGAGATAACTTGACTTTAAATGACTTTTCTCTCTTTCTTTGAGTTTGACATGGAAATCAGAGGCATGAGAATTGCCAAGGAGGATAGTATGACAAGTGATGGAGCCATACAAACTGCAAATAGTCATGGTGACATTTTTTAGTGTAACAGATTTCCCCCTAAAGTGCGAAGCTTGAAGTAGATTTAGGGTTTCAAATCATCTAGGAAGGGTGAAGTACTTTATCATTTCAAGGATTATCTTGTGGAGAGCCTGGTCAGAACCTGCAAATATTCAACACAAAATACATATATAAGATGATATCATCACTGAGGTAAGCATTCCCATACTCAGATTGTAAACTTTAACTAACAATCTAACTATTGCTCTGATACAGGAATGATTTTGCAGTACATCATAATCATAGACTCATGTAGACACAGTATGGACGCAACCATCTGTTTATAGTTAGTCTACTTTATACAATGAATACAAAACTCCTCGCAGCCTGGATGGTGGAAACTAGATCCAGGGTCTTCATTTCTACTTCCCGAATTGGTATGATTCTATCCATGTGAATAAATGAGTTGATGTCGAACATGGTAGAAACCACTTGATTACCAGTCAATGATGTAAACCGTTAACAAGTGTGAGAAAGACCACCAGTGATGTCAATGGTTCTCAAAGTACCCAGTACAGTCCATGAGATGTGAATGAATGAGTTGATGTCAAACATGTCATGGAATCCTTCGATCGAAAGTCAATGATGTAAACTGTCGTCAAAGGCGAGAAACCTGCCATTGATGCATGCAGACTTCAAGGTACTCACGATTTCTAAGTCATCTCTCTAGATAATGTGCTGATGTCGATAGAAAGTGACCCGTTGCAGGCAAGCCCACAACACGAAATCATAGTTCAAGTTGAATAAATGTTGTTGTAAGGACTGACTCAGGGATGGTCAAATGGATGACAAGTATTTTGCATATGAATGGTTTATTTGCAGAGACCTCTTGAACACATAACGACACCACAGATGGCTTGGCGACGATTGACCCAAAGTTAATACCCAGAAATGGTTGAAGACTTTCAAAGTGGTTTAATCAACTTTAAGACAAAGGATTTCCCAACCCAGGTGAATGAAAAGTGTCGTGTTCAAGAGTGGTAATAAGGTTTTTCTGTGACAAAGGATAACAAATAGGCTCATTCTTCTCTCTTTTCCCCCACCATTTCTGGCAAGTACCTCTTTATTTTTTACAAGCTTGAGGAGGATAATATATGCTTGATTATAAGCTCATCCTTCGGATGAGTCCAAATTAGTTTAGATTCGAACCCTAAGAAGGAGTGGTTCGTTCTTGTTTGTAATCGAACAGGTCCTTTACTGTGAAATTTTAACGAGTCCATTATAGGAGAAACTCGGTGTTTTTCAATTTTAGAGAGTCTGAAAAAACTAAAGAAGACTCCAGGGTTGAACTTTTTCGTAAATTTGTGTCCCTCAAGCCCGAAAAAGTATAAAATAATACCTGAGAGAACCGCTTGATCTTGCGACCAAGGAGTACTTTCATGAATAGTGTCTCTGACCTGAAAAGTAAAAAGCAATCAAGGACACATCGTTTTATTTCCAGTATCGAGTTTGAAACGACAAAAACCCGGTAATCTTTTCCTGTTTTTACAGTCAGAAAAGGGCTATAAGGGGACCGTCTTTTAATTCCGTTTTAACGAGTGTAAAAGAAACGCTCGGCAATCTTTTCACGTTTTAGGAGTCAGAAAAGGGCTTAAAAGATGACTCTGATGTTTTGGTTCGTGAAAAATGATAATTTACCCTAAATTCCCTTTGTCCTGCACAAAAACAACACATTACTCATACCTGTTTAATATAGGAAAAAATACATTGAAAAATATCCTTTCATGGTGAAAAATAAACAAACTTAACATTCATTTATCCAAAAAACCTATAAAAAGACTTTTTACCATGTCATTTTTACCATTTTACTGTTGAGGGAGAGAAAAGGGCTTTTGACAAGAAACTTCCCGTGGACTTTGCGGAGAATCCGACCGTCGGAATTGAACGCCGTCTCTTTCAGGTATTCCACAACATCCTCCTCTTCAATTTCATCCGTTTAGAATTTCATTTCAAGCTTTAGTTTGATTTTTTAGAGCGTTTGGGGTTTTAGGATACGCCTTTCGGGGTACGCAGGTGCCCCATGGGCGACCTGCGTACCCCGACATTTTCGTTAATGGGAAAATGGTCGGAGTACGCAGGCCGCCTTCAGAACAGCTGCGTACCGCCGCTCTGTTTCTGAACACGGGGTGCGTACTCTGCGCAAAGCGGATTTCCAAACCCCAAACTCGAAAACCAACCATCAAAATTTGATTTAATGAATTCTAATCAATGTTTTTTAGTGTGCAGGTTGCCCACCATGCTAGATTGGCGTGAAAGAGAACACGAAGATGTGGATTTGGCCGCAATTGATCATTAACCCTCCATTGATGCTTTGAAGGCATGCGGTCTCTACAAGTACTGGGCCATACCTGGCATGAGGGCCCAGGTGCCATTCTTGGAGTGGCTGGTTGAAAGGTGGAATGTCCAGGAAAAATGCTTTTACATCGGAGGGCACCAGCTCGAGATATATTTTCTCACTGGTTTGCCTAATAGGGGCGAGCAACTGTCTCTGTTCGGGACTAGGCTGGGTGGCCAATCCCTTACTAGTCTCCGACTAGAGTGGTGTAACAATCAGAACCAGGAGAAAGGGATAGAAATCAAGTATATATCCCTGCCCGAACTTATGGTAATTGCCTTTACAGTTACCAGACTCTGCGGCGCAGCCGCCTTGCACATTGCCACCGGGTCCCAAATGCGGATGGCAATAGATTGCTACCGAGGCACCATTTTCAACTGGTGCGATGCTGTGTTGTCCAACATGAAGGGCCAACTAACTAGGGCAAACAACGGGCAGTTAAAGACCTTTGGATATGGGCCTTTAGTTGTGAGCTTTGCCCTAGGGAGAGTTCCGATGCCTATCCCTCAGCATCTCACTGTTGCAGTTGGGCCACCTCGGGAGCCCAAGTTGATACGATGGGTTACGGTGATGGCCCGGCATCCTGATGAGGGAGCGGGAGTTGTTCGATTTCCTGCGGGTTACTTTCACTGGTTGGAGAACCAGGTCTTTGCGATTCAGGACTTTCCTTATGCCGGAGTAGATTTTCGCGGTGATCCGGACATGGTTCTTCCACAGGGAGAACAATGGGATGACAGAGGTACTTCATTTTCCACAAGTTTTTAAATTATTTACTTTTTATTTGTTTTTATATCGTCTCAAAACTGATAGTGACAATTTTCAAAATGCAGATGTAGGTCCACAGCGTCCGGCCAATCTCCGGCCATTCGAGAGAAGAGTACCAGTTGCACCAGCACCGGCCCCACAGGATGCGGCCGCAGAGACCTTAGCCGAGCTGGAACAGGACCTAGAGCGTCTCACGGCGGACATACCAGAGACGACTATAGACGATATTCCTATCCGGCTTCAGCGCTATGTGGTCGCAGTCCCAGGACCTATCAGGGGGTTCCTGTGTAGGGTAGCGCGGGCAGTGGTCTCGTATAGAGAGCACCACCAGTGATTGGCTCGTCACTTTTTGTAGACACATATGACATTTTTGGTTTTTTGTACTTATCATTTTTGCCGATCATAACGTGTCTTTCAACCTATGATCGAAGACGATGTATATTTTTTGACACACTCCTATCTATATATATCATTATTACCGGCTTATCTTGTTAAACATGTGTGATTCAATGTTAATGTTTTTAAATTTACATGTATGATTATCGCAAATGTCTGTCTAACATTCGAGAAGCAATTGCATCTGCTAATGTATTAAAAGACCTTGGAATATGTTGATATTCAATGTAATCAAATTCACGTTCCAAAAGACGCACTCTCAAAAATAACCTTAATAACACTGGATTTTTAATGGCATAAACTCTATTAAGCTGTAATACAACGAGTTCAAAATCTAACCTCACTATCAAACTCCGAATCCCAAATGAAATAGATTCAGATAAGAACTCAATCACTGCACTGTATTCTGCAATGTTGTTCGTTGTTTGACCGAGGCTCACCCCATGCATAGAAACTAACTCGTCAGAGGGCGAATAGATAACCCAAGCTGCGGAAGAGATATTCCGTGTACTACGACAAGCACCATCAGCAAATCCAATGTACGTTTGGAGAGGCGTCAACATCTGCAATATCAAGAGTAAAACCAAGATAAGCCAGAATAACAACGAAAAACACACTCTCTAAACTAAGCACACTCGTCTAAACTAAGCACACTGTTTAAACTAAGCAAACGAACCAGCTAGAAAGAGAAAATTAACCTAACTATCCAAACAAAAATCTTCACACCCCCCTTTTAAGCATAGTACCTCTTTAGGTAAAGTCCATTTCTGGGTTTACCCAAAGAGTCCCCATCAAAGTCAACCAGCTCATAGGCCCCTTTTGCTAGCTTTCGCTTAACAATGTAGGGTCCATGCCACATAGGAACGAATTTTGTAGCACCTAATTTATTGTTAGCTTGATCATACAATAGCACTAGGTCTCCTTTCGAAAAATTTCGAGGGGTCACATTTCGATCGTACTGAGCTTTCATTCGTTTTGCATGAGTCTCGATTGCCAGTGCAGCATCGCGTCGAGTCTCATCTAATTAAGCTAAATACAATAAACGCTTCTCCTCTTCGGAAGTAGCTGGAAGTAATTCGACAGCCATTTGAAGTGATAGGATTTCGCATTCAATGGGCAGAACGGCTTCCAAACCATAAACTAGTTGGAAAGGAGTGAACCCTGTTGATGTTTTCACTGAAGTTCGATATGCCCAAAGCGTGGAAAATAACATGTTGTGCCAATTCGACCGATGAATGCCAATGATTCGTCAGATCATGATGACCAAAAATTTGTTGATGGACTCAACCAGACCGTTGGCTTGTGGATAATAAGGAGTTGAGCTATCGTGGCGCAAACCAAGCTGGCCTGTAAGTTTTGTCATCATAATGTTTCGAAAATGGCGCCCATGGTCAGTGATTATCGCTTTTGGGACACCAAACCTAACAATAATGTGATTGAATACGAAAATCGCAGCTGTCTTGCCGTCTGCCTCGAATGTAGGCATCGCCTCGGCCCACTTAGTAAAATAATCAACTGCAAGGATGATATACACATGCCCCCCGGCCAAGTGAGGGTTACATGTAATAAAGTTGATACCCCATTTAGCAAAAGGACCAACGGCAATTATAGGGTGGAGAGGAGCTGGTGGTGCGCGCATCTTGCGATCAAACACTTGACAGTTGTGGCATTTTCGGACCGCAATGATACAATCTTTAAACATGGACGGCCAGAAATAGCCAGCACGCAACACCTTCTGAGCTGTGGCATACCCAGACATATGACCACCACACGCCCCAGAGTGACATTCATTCAAAACCCTTTCTGCCTCTTCGTGAGTTAAGCAACGTCGGAAAACCAAGTCCGTCCCACGGCGATAAAGAGTATCTCCAATTATTTTGTATTGTTGGGACTGGAATCGAATTTTTCGGCGTTCCGTCTTAGAAGCTTCGGGCCGAAAGGATTGGGTTTGGAGATAGATGATTATATCCCCATACCACGAATCTAAAGTGCTGATGAGAAACAAAGATTCGTCCGCAATAGGTTCCTCTGCCACAGTTTCCGTGTCAGCACGCGGGAAGTCACACATCAACTCTACAAAGACTAAAGATTTCTTAGACTTAGATTTTTCAAACTCTAAGTCGAAGTCTTGCAGAATAACGATCCATTTAGAGTACTTACCCCCTAGCAATTGTTTAGTCAAAATATAGATCATGGGGTTGCAATTCGAAATGACTGTAGTTTTACGGAGAAGAATGTAATGACGAAAACGTTGGACAACCTGAACGGCTGCCAGGGCCAATTTCTCCACATGCGAATATTTTAGCTCAGTGGGATTTAACGTCCTACTAAGATAATATATCACATGTTCTATTGCGAATTCGTATTCCTAAACTAATACCATCCCAATTGTGGAATGAGAGGTGGCGAGGTACAAAAAGTAGTCTTGGTTGTAGTTGGGAGGATGCAACAACGGTGCATGGGTCAACGTTGTTTAAGTGCATCAAAAGATTGATGAGCTATCTCATCCCAAACGAATTGAGCATTCTGTTTAAACAACCGTGTAAAACCTTTTGTAACTTCGGCGTAGTTAGGAATGAATCGGTGTAGAAAGTTTTCTTTCCCCTGCAAACTTTGGAGTTGGCGAAGACTCGAAGGGGGAGGCAATTTGATGATAGCTTTGACCTTCGAGGGATCGACGCGAATGTCAGCTTTTGAAACTACAAATCCCAGCAATCGTCCCACTTCTATACCGAAGAGACATTTGTGTGGGTTCAAACGTATACAATAATGCCTACACCTCATGAAAATTGCACGTAAATGGATGAGGTGATCAGCTCGATGTAAGGAATGAGCAGGAAAATCATCGAGGTACGGTTGCACAATGTGTTTGATGTCGTGAAACGCATAAGACATTGCCCGTTGGAAAGTGGCTCCAGCATTCTTAAGTCCAAAAGGTAATTTGCAATAAGAAAATGTCCCCCAAGGACAAATGAAAGCCGTTTTTGGTTGATCGGCAGGTAGAATATTGATTTGGTTGTAACCGGAAAAACCATCCATAAAGGAAAATATTTCACTGCCGGCACAATCATCAATTATTTGATCGATATATGGCGTGGGATAGTTGTCTTTTGGACAAGCACGATTAATATCCCTATAGTCGATGCATATTCTTATTGTTCCCTGTTTCTTGTTAACCAGAACAATATTCGATACCCAATCCGTTAACGGGATCGGATAAATGAAACCTGCTTTCAACAGCTTCTCAACTTCTGCTTTAATTACAACCGCTTTCCTAGGGTGTATCTGACGCAAACGTTGCCGAACGGGTTTAGCATCCGGGTAAGTCTTGATCTCATGAACAACAATGGAGGGATCAATTCCTCGCATTTCCTCATAGGGCTAGGCAAACACGTCGCAGAATTCTTGAAATAGGGCCTTGTATGTTTGAATTTCGTCATCTGTACACGAGACACCTATATGAATGTTCTCAATAATTCCAGTTTTGACCGAAATGTCAATGGCAATAGTTTGGGAAATGTTTCCCAAATTCAACTCTGAATCAGGATGTTTCGTGGGATTCTGAGCGTCCTTAACATATTCAGCCGTAAAAATTGATGAAAAATCATTTTCAAAGCCATCACCCTCAGGTAAAAATGAAGATCTATGATGGAGATCTTCCCATGGTAGATCGTCTACACTTAGGATTTCGCGAAGTTGCTCGTCAGATGACACAACTTCGGGAAACGCTATCCGTTCTGAGGTTGATGTGAAAAGTGATTCTTTATGGACCACATTCATTTGGTCGACTTGGGTTGAACGCGAGTCGGTAAAAGACTGCATGGCTTCATAAGCAATTTCATATGGACTCAAATGCATAGCATCACCGAATGAGTCTATCTCAGATTCAGATGGGACAATCCATGGATCATCGTAAATAATAGTATCTGATGTAATCATATGAATGGATGCGAATGAAGGGTCTGCGTTGATTGGAGGAAAAGGAAAAGTGCCCAGTAAACTGGAATCTTTAACTAATCCTATGCCAACATCCCTATAAGGGATAGTTGTTTTACCGACATGCTGGATACTCTCTGAAGAGGCTGGGTCGAACGAAAAGAAAGCTAGCTGGTCTATTGTCACGATCTTGCCATTATGTGGAAACTTTATAACTCTAAAGACTGATGAGACGACCGCTTTCATAGCGTAAGACCAACTTCGACCCAAAAGAAGGTTGTAGTCTAGAGGGGCATCAACCACCTCCACATCCAGACTAACAATTTTTCCTTCAACCCCTATAGGCAAATCCTGTAGAATGCCAAACGGATGGAACCCACGGCCATCAAAGGTCTTAAGGATTGTCGGGGATTAGTTCAGTGAAGGAGAGCCAAGTGATCTCCAACACTGAATCGACATAATACACGTAGAAGCTCCTTCATCAATTACAGTCCGATGAATAGGCCTGCTTTTGACTATCACTGGAATCTGGAAAGCCATCTGATGAGGGAGACGCGGTGTACTATTTTCTAGATCAAAGATTATCGGGTTCGGATCCTGAACGTCAACAGCTCCTATAGCCGACAAAAGTAATTTTCGTTGTGCTGGGCATGATTGCAGCACTTCTAAAGCCGACATCGCTGAGGGTGAAACAGCTAAATCCTCAACAATGTTGTAATTTTGGGCCACTCTCGCATGTGGATTGAAAGCAGACCTTCGAAGTACACCCTTGGCGGGCGGTTTGATTACTAAGTCAGGGTTAGGTTTCTCGATCTGTAGTGGATCGGAACCAAGAGTTGAGGTTGATGGATTTGACTGAGAAGATTCTGCTTCTTTTGATCCATCAACAGGACTCTTAGTACCATAATCATGTGATCGAGTCACAATCCGTACATGAGACATCATCAATATGGGTTCTTCACTGGCACTCAAGGAAGAACCTATCATCTTACTCTCCTGCTTTGGAAATGGATCTTTCAAAACAGCAGGAGTTGGGGAAGCCTTGACGATTTTCACAACCTCGGCCCGATGAGGGAAATCTCTTGTAAAATGATCCTCTTCACAAATAAGACAAGGATATCGAGGTTTGCGCTTTTCGTCATTGGTTTCTGACTTTTCTTTTTTCTCCTTTGGAGTCTTGTCCGCTTTATCCTTCTTCTTACCTTTCTTTTTCCCACCGTTTTTTGATTTAGCCGTAGATGATTCTACAGCGTGAATATCAGCGGAAATTTTAGGAGAAGATTCTCCTGTCGGGGAATCGGGTAAGGTGATAATGGGCGAAGAATTCTTTGAAGACTTCTTCTTGCTTTTAGTATTCACCGTACCAATCATGTCATCAGCAGCATGAGATCCCGAAGGAGCAGCAACGATTTGATTCGACTTTGGAAGATCTGGGATCTTTTCGTGTAACGTACCCGACTGAGTATAAACTAAGTCAAGGTATTGCGCTTGAGCAATGACTTGCTCTTCAGTAACTAATCCGGCCTTAGCTACGTCTTCAGTAATCTTCGGTAATAATGATTTAACAAACCATTCAGCTAAGATTTGGTCCGGGATAAAAACTTTCACTAAATGCCTTCGACGTCGCCATTCATGAATATGGTCGGAAATATAAGTGGATGTCGATTGTTTTAATGAAGTTAATAACTCGGTGCCATTATCATATCTGAACAACAACTGAAAATGTGTTAAGAACGAGGTAGCTAACTGACTAAAGTTATAAAAAGACGCCCGTGGTAACTCAATGTACCACTTGGCCGCGAGACCAATGAGCGTACACTGAAAAAGACGTAAACGGATTGAATCATCCGAGATAGAATTTGAAGCACACCAGAGGTGGTAAGTCATCACGTGATTTGATGGATCCTCTCCAGACTTACCTTCGAACTTGGGTATGTCACTGGGAAACTTATTTGGCATTGGCGACCAGAACGGAAGATAATTTATTGGATCGTTCGTTAGGCGCGTCAAGTCTGGTAAATCCAAAGTTGCGATAAACGGCAATTGCCGGTTAGGATCCCTAAAACTCTGGGTCACAAGACCAGTCCCAGGAGGAGGATATCTAGGATAACTTGGAACAGGAATCGCATTCGGGATATTGTATCCTCCCGGAGAACCAGGATTAACCGAACCGTACTGGGGTTGCTGAGGTTGTTGATAAGTGTACCCAGGATACGGTTGATACTGGTAAACCGGTTGTTGGACAGCAGGCCCGTATTGGTACTGTCCCTGGTACTGTTGATAAGTGAATTGTGGTTGACTTGTTACAACAGTACTTAAACCAGGCTGCCCTATAGGCATCTGCCGTGGTTTGAATCGTAGATCCAGACAATGGTAAAGATGTCTGAGGAGTGGTTGCAGAGACAGTAGAAACCGGAGCTGTCGATACTCCAGAAGTAAGTGCGGTAGATGTCGCGGTAGTTGCAGCAGCCGTTTGAGATGGAGTACTAGGTGCAATTGGTGACTGAGTAACTACCGAAGTTACAGAAGTTTGAATATTTGACTGGACAGATTGCGGTTGTTGGGGTGAACCAGAAACTACAGGTTGTCCAGCTTGAGGTAGCAACTGTATACTTGGCTGCAACACCTGTTGACCTTGTGATGGATCCCACACTATCATTCCGGGGTATTGACTCGTAACAGGTTGAGGATACTGAGATCCATAACTGGATTGAGGGTAGGATTGATAATTGATAGGTACATTTCCCGTACCTTGAACGTAAGATTGACCTTGAAGTGGTTGATAACCTTGACTCGAGTACTGACCTTGGGGTAGATACCCTTGAGGTAAGTACTGATACTGGGGTTGACCTTGATGCATAAATTGATACTGAGGTTGACCTTGGGGTACATATTGAGGTTGGGGTTGACCTTGAGGAATGTATTGCACCATAGTTACATACTGTCCTTGAGGTTGCCCCCCAGCCGCAACTTGTGTACCTTGAGGTTGCCCCCCAGGCGTTAATTGAGGTTGCCCCCCAGGCGGTAATTGACCACTTTGAGGTTGAGAACCGGGAATTGAACCTGACATCATATAAATGTCTCCTACACCCAACGATTTATTACCATTGTTTCCAGCTAATGACCCATGTCCAATGGGTTGAGGAGATGCTCCTGCAAAGGTACCAGAAAGTGATTGATACCCAGTAGGAATAGAAGGACCACCATACAAGAAAGATTCAGGAGGTTGAGTAAACACGGACGACTGACTAGACATATTTACAGGAGTATAAATACCTCCGGGTGGATAAGGAGTACGAGGTGGAGAAAAACCTATCCCTGAGTTGTCTAAATAATTAGTTAACGAAAGGTACCAAGTAGTACTTCTAGGTGGACTGTAAAAGATAGATTCACGCTCTCTTAGATCAAGAGTAGGTTGATCTTCAAGAATAGGGCCTACTTCTTCTTCTGGAGTAAGTTCTTCAATAGCTATCAAACCAGAAGGAAGATTTTCGGTTATGACTCTTTCTACCCTAGGTGAATCAGGAACACTAGAAGTTGGAGTAACAGGTTCAGATATTTCAGGTTCTTCGCCTATATCACTAGTAAATGAAAAACTACCAGCAAGCTCAGAAACTGCAACAACTTCAGGATTATAACCTGTTTCTAGACTTTGGTAATCTGGATGGACTACCAACGAAGATTCTCCTTCTTCAGGTGAACCTACTTTACTGCCACTAGGAGGAGTTACAAGGACTTTCAAACCTTCGTAATGACTCGAGTCGTTTCGAGGAGGCTCACCCCGAAGTCTACGGGATCTCCTCAACAATTCGGCCACAGAAAAAACCTCAGGAGATTGGCCCCGAAGTCTACGGGACTGTCTCGGTAATTCCGCCACAGTTAAAAACTTTTAACTACTGCACACGCAAACAAAGTAAAATCTCAAAACAAACCACCTAAAGTCTCTAAAGAACCAAACAAATTTGAATCACACGCCTAAAGAATCTAGGGCGTCAAACCATGCACAAATAGTAGCCTTCCGGACCGAAAACACTAGTTGGTGATGAAGCCCAACATCACCGAATTCAGTAAAGAAGTGGTGGGTGGAACAGTTACACCGGCAACCTGCTTAATGAATAGACCAGCACAAGTTCCTCCAATTTAACCGTCTCGAGTGAAGTGAACCCCCCGGAAAATCCAAGTGAGTCTAGCCGACGTCTGCTCCAGGTACAGTGGGATCTTCCCTCCACCGTCACCTGGGGTAGAATCCTAAAGATAATGGTCACTAAGGTTACCAACAGCAACAAATACACCTGGGGGAACAGTCTACACTCCGACAGCACGCAAGGGCAGAGTATCAAGCTCAATCCCCTTGCCAGCTCCTTGACAATAATCCAAGGTTTACCGACAAGTGACCCCTGGCTCCTCGACAATAATCCGAGGTTTACCGTTTGTAATACGTGCGTGTCTAGCGTCGTTCCCGACGAGGGAGGATTGATCCCCTCACTGGTTCGGACACGAGCTCGTGCTTCTCCTTTAAGAGGAGCTTTCCCAGAGTATAAATGAAACAGTTGGATTTATCCTACCACAAGATCAGCTACTTGTTTGGTTTTGCTGTCTTGGAGAGTTAATTACTCTCCTACTCCAAGACACTAGCCTGATCTATATTGGTGTTTCAGAGCCCTAGTAAATAAAAAGTTACTAAGTTGATTTTACTTCAAGCGTTAATTTTTATGGCTTTTCTTTAAGACAAAAGGTAGTAGAGATGAAACTGATGGTGTGTAGACTCGACTCAAACCACTACAAAGATGCACTTATGATGATTTACGCTACTTTCCTTTTTCAATGAATTCCCTAGCTAAGAGAGTTGGAAAATGCAAAATTGATAAAAGCAACTTTCTTAACAGACAATCAAAGAAACAATCTTTTTATCTTTTCCAAGAGGGTTGAACAAGACCAGGGAGATCCAAAGTTTGACAACCTCTAACGCCAAAGTCACTACAGGACCAGTTAAAAATCAAACCCTAAGGCAAAATCTCTATGAATTCTACTAAAACACTTGACACTGACGAAACAAGTTCAGATGAAGATCTCTGGTAGGTAACCAGTGGATCTGGGTGGAAAAAACAAATTAAAAGCAAAATATAATAGGCAAAAAGGAGAAAATTGAAATTTTCTCAATTTTGACAGGGTACGCAGGCAACCTGTTTACACAGGTGCGGGTACGCTCTGTGCACACAGTCGCAGTGCGTACAAGTACGCACTGTGCTAAACTCAGAGGCTGCGTACTTCTAACAAAATTAAGAAAAACTAAAGACTAATTTAACCCTAAGCTAGCCCACCCAAACACACAGTCAGACAACCAAAAACCAGAAAGAAAAATACTTTTCTCAGATCAAAGTTTCAGACAAAGGAAAACACATTCACATCAATGGAGTTCCCCAGCGGAGTCGCCATTTTGTCATGCGGAAAGAGTCGATAGTGTGGACACAACCAACCTCCCTAGAAGCCTAAGACTTTCTAGTGACAAACAAGACAAATAAGAGCAATCCTTCTCTAAATATGCATTTATCATACAAGAAATCAAGTGTTTAGATCCTACCTGTAGTCCAACGCTGTTGTAGTAGTCCAGCGTCGTCGATCCGGATGAGCTCCTCCTTCTCTTCGAAACCTGCATTCACTAACAATCAAACGATTAAATAGCACCTGAATATCTCATAAAACAAAGCATATTTAACATACAGACCAAGGAGTATATGAAACAACTCATAAATAACAAATTGTTGAGAAGAATGGACTTATTTGTATTAATAGGAAACAAAAGAAACCATTACAGCCTGAGCCTTGGTGTTGTGCAAGTTCCTCCCAAGGTCCAGCAAGAGTTTTCCTTTACTTTGATCAGCTCACCCACTTCCAAATGAAACAAGAAAGGATGACAATCTCTCCTCACAAGCTTCTACAAGGAAGTCCTAATCTCAGCAGCATCTACCCTTAGGAATTTTCAGCTTTCAACCTCTCCTCCCTCTGGTCCAATGCATGTATTTATAGTGCTGTAGAAGAAGTTAATCAGGTCCACCATCAATGGGATAAGCCCCTCTTTGGGTGGGTTAGCTCCCCTCTTGATGGGATAAGTTCCTCTTCCATAGGGATACATGAACCATCTGGAGGCGCTCCATACACATCAAACAAGCTTCTAGAATGCTCTAGAAATAACCACAAGTAACTTTTTTGGAGTGAAACTTGCGCTTATTGACCTTTACAGGAGTACGCACCCATTTCTTTACAGACAGAGCGTACAAGTACGCAGGTATTGTGAACTTGGATTGCGTACCCGCAGGTAAGGCTGAGAGAAACTGCGTACCAGAGATAACTTGACTTTAAATGACTTTTCTCTCTTTCTTTGAGTTTGACATGGAAAGCAGAGGCATGAGACTTGCCAAGGAGGATAGTATGACAGGTGATGGAGCCATACAAACTGCAAATAGTCATGGTGACATTTTTTAGTGTAACAGTCCAACATCGCATTGTGACAAATATCGTCAATATTAAAACCAACCATGGTCAATCATGGTCCAACGTCACATTGTGACAATGATTCTTTCAATATGAAAATCAATCATGATCAACCATGGTCCAAAATTGCATTGTGACAAATATTGCGTCAATATGAAAATCAATCATGGTCAACCATGCTTGTTTTAGGGTTTATAATATTTATCTTAAGGTTTATATACCTTGTTTTTATTAGTGCCTTGGGTTTATAATATCAATCCCTATGGTTTATTAATCTAAAGGTTCATATTCTTATGGTATAGTATTATGATAGGGTTTATATATTAATCCTAAGGTTTAATATAAATCCCTTGGGTTTATAATTTGTAATATTAATCTCTTGGATTTATAACTTCTAATATTAGGGTTTATAATATTAATCCCTTCAATTTATAATGCTAATAACTAGTTGGGTTCATTAATCCCTTGGGTTTTTAATCCCTAGGGTTTATAATATTAATCCCTTGGGTTTATAATGTTAATCCCTTGGGTTTATTGATCGCATGTGTTCATAATCCCCAAAGTTTATAATATTAATCCTTGGGTTTATTAATCCCTTAAGCTTTTAATATTAACCCATTGGGTTTTAAATATGTTTGGCTTTTAATATGAATAATCCATTGGGTTTATTAATCCATTTGTTTTATAATATTCATCTTTGGGTTTATAGTATCAATCCATTTGGTTTATAATATTTATCCCTTTTACGAACAATAATTATAGTAATTATTGATAATAAATATTTAATATTTAATAATCCATTGGGTTTAAAAATTATTCCCCTTGTTTTATAATCCATTGAGTTTATAATATTAATCCCTTGGGTTTATTAGTTTTAGGGTTTATATTCCTAGGGTTTACTATTATCCCTTTGGGTTTAAACTTATTCCCTTAGGTTTATAATATTAATCCCATGGGTTTAAAATTATTGCCTTAGGTTTATAATATTAATTCCTTGGGTTTAAAATTATTCCCCTCGGATTATAATCAATTGAGTTTATAATATTAATCCCATAGGTTTATAAATTCCTTAGATTTATAGTATGGATATCTTGGATTTATAATATTAATCCTAATGTTTATAATATTAATCTTATGGTTTATATTCCTAGGATTTAATATTAATCGTAGGCTCTAATGTTATTCCCTTGGGTTTATAATCCCCTGGGTTTTTAATATTAATCCAATGGATTTATTAATCTCTTAGGTTTATAATATTGATCCTAGTGTCTCCAATATTAATCATAGGGTTTATATTCTAAGGGTTTAATATTAAGACTATGGTTTATAATATTAATCTTAGGGTTTAATATTAATCCCTTTAGTTTATAGCCCCTTGGATTTATAATATTAATCCCTTCGGTTTATAATACTAATCCGTTGGGTTTATAATATTAATATGTTTATTTGATTAATCCCTTTGATTTATAATGCTAATAGTTAGTTGGGTTCATTAATCCCTTGGGTTTATTGATTGCTTGTGTTCATAATCCCCAAAGTTTATAATATTAATCCTTGGTTTTATTAATACCTTAAGCTTTTAATATTAATCCATTGGGTTTTAAATATGTTTAGTTTTTAATATGAATAATCCGTTGGGTTTATTAATCCTTTTGTTTTATAATATTCATCTTTGAGTTTATAGTATCAATCCATTTGGTTTATAATATTTATCCCTTTTACGAACAATAATTATAGTAATTATTGATAATAAATATTTAATATTTAATATTTATTAATTATTAATATTAATTTTAGGATTATTCATTTTTAATATCAATATTTATATTATTATTTATTAATAATTATAAATATTTATATTTATATTTAGGTGATTAATACCAATGTCATATTATCTCATTTATAAAATTAATTCCTTCGGTTTATAATCGTAGGGTTTATAATACTAATCTTGGGTCTAACACGAAGAATATAAGGTCCCTAACATAGATGGCTTTACGCTATGGTCTACTTGGAACAAGCGATCCTCCCGTAGAGGCATTGGGGGAATAGCTTGTTACATTAAGAAGAACATCTCCCCCCATGCTAGGATTTATAAAAATGACCCTTACAACCAATATAGTTGGATAGAGATCACTGATATTAATAATAAAAAGACCTACATAGCAATATGTTATTTTCCCCCCATCAATTCTAGCTTCTATAAGTCCCAGATGCGGGTGCTTGACAGATCAGAGGGTATGAAGATGGCGTATCACGTGGGTAGGTGTCAGCCCAAGCACGCCACGGGTTATGGCGCAGGACGGGCAAGCTGGTCTCACACAAGCCTATTAATGCAGGCATTTACTCCCTCCATCAGCTTCATGGTTTATTGAGCGCTCGCCCATCCGTGGGTGAGGGAGATCGTACGCTCTTAGGCCTGGGACTGAGACTGATTGAGGGAATAAAAGAGAATTGTAATGGAGATATTCAATATAGAATAAAAAGAATGTGGGGTTACGTGCCTCCAGATTCCCCCTTGCGTGGCCGGCTACTATAAGGGATCGACTGATAAATCCCTCACCATCGGAATGGTGAGCCCCTACCGGCGAAGCGGGCGAATCAAAAGATGAAAGATTTCGTAAAAAAAAAACTTAGCTGCATGGCGTTTCAAGTTCCATTTTGTTTGAATGTATAGTCAGTAGCATCTCCCAATGTCTGTCTGATGGCCGATGGTTGTTAGTTGGTCGCTGTCGCAAATAAAGTAATGCAAGTAGGCAGAGGTAATACTAATAGTCTAAGTGCTTGCTGACCCCCGGCTCATCTCATCAGTTCTGGCAGTAGTTAATTCATAGGGCATCTGTCTGTCCTTGAGTCTGTCCTGTGGAATCTGTCCTTGAGTCTGTTCTTAGGTTGGGTGGTGGAATCTGTGATTTGGGATCAAATAGGAGCAACTCTATCCCGTCAATATATATTCTAATAAAGAAAATCACTTTTCGATATCGGAGTGCACTTAGTACCCACAGTAGGTCATTAGAGCGAGATTCCAGGTGAAATCGTTATTGCGCGGGGCTAACCCGATTCAGGATTTTCTTCAGAATCGCCTTTCCCGTACTCATATAGTTGCATCGTCAGGTGGCTAATTGAATACACCTTTTCTGGGATAGGAGAAGAAACGAAATAATCGGGCTGGTCCAATAAAACGAACACGGCCTGGCTTCCTTGTTTGCTGGTATGGTTGGATGGTAAACGCCACCTTTCCCTTCTGGAATTTACCATATCTTGCCACGTTAGCATTATCTATCATCCCAAGGCACCAGTAGCTCTTGCATGTAGTCGACGGCTCCGATCAAATTCACAAGTGGTCTTAGTTTCCCTTGAACAGTGAAATGCTCCTCCTCTGCGATCATTAGTTCGAGATCGCATACAGTGGTTGGTATTAGTTTGTTCGAGAATTCGTTTTCAAATCAAAATATAGAAATGCCTCCTGATATATTCTCTCTTTACCATCCCACCAAAAACGACGGACCCACATGAGACCACCACCAAGACCTAGGGACGTGAACCTCAAGCCCTCAGTTCACCTCAAGTCCACAGTGAAACCTCGCTTAGGATAGAGGAGTAGGCCCCTTGTCAATAGCAGTCGATCGATAAGCAAGCGCCGGGTGGGAAGACGCTGATCGGGCTTTGCTTTATAGGCTGATCACGTACGCCCGACATTCATTTCCTCATGGCCCCTGGATTGAGTACCATTTGAGTACCATCGAGAGAGTACCAGCATTTAGTACCAGCATCAACACCAACCAGTATGAGTAGCGGCATCGACTCTGGAATCGCCTCTTGGATTGTGACCGCATTGAGAGCAGCATCAACGCTTGGATCGACTGCATCAACACCTGGCATTGACACTGGACATGTAGTACCGGTATCTAGTGAATGAACACCTGTCATCGAGTGGATCGATTGAAACCTGGATCAACTCTTGGCTCTCCTATCGGCATCCTGTCAATGCGGTGCTATGGCGCTCCATAAGCTCATCGTTCCCGCGGGTTCGTCGCATACCTCTGCGGCTTTATGGATTGCAACATTGTGTGTCTCTCTGAGCTTTTCCACAAGAGAGCTTAGGCCCGTCATTCGGTGGGCTCTGGTTCCAGGTTCATACGGTTCAATTGGGGTTCTGTTTCCGCCTCATTCAGGGTACTCCTCTCCGTGTATTCGCTCTCTCGACAATTCACTGAACATTGCCATGCTGCGCGAACGGCCCAGGATGGGGAGCAGACATGGTGGCTCCCGTGGTCGTGCCACCTCTCAGCGGTCCACCTCCATTTCTTACTCTTCCTCAGACGCGCTGGAACCTGGGCGGAGTAGTCCCACTGTCACCAGAAGTGGCAGAGGCAGTGGTCGTGGGCGAGTCAGGATGGTCGATTGTGAGCATGCTGCCCACCCCATTGTTCGCTACCGCATCCCGTGTTCTCTCGCCAACTCCACCTTTATAGTCTCAGTCACTATTGAAAAATGTGAAGATGTCCGAGGTTCGGGAGTGGCCCATCCAGGAGCTCTTGCAGAACAGAGGATGGCGAATCCGACAGACAATTAGCGCTAGGTCATGGGAGGTACCTCTCTGGTGAATCTGGTTGTCCCTGCAGGTCCAAGTGCGCCAGCTCGAGAAGAACCTACAGGCTCAGCGGTTCATCATTATGACTTGGAGGACTCATTGCAATTTGGATGCAGGGTCGTCGAGGAGCCATACACCTCTGAGGATGACTGATTTCACCTAGGTGCCCGCTCTTTGCAGTTTCTGAAGTAGGAGCTCAACTCTGTTTTGAATCTCGAAGTTAATGCTTGTTTCAGGTCTCTGTCTGTCAATGTGTCGTTTATGTCTACCATTGTCTAGCTGTGCAAGTTTCGTCTTAGTATATGTTCAGCACTGTTTCGAGTCTTAGGTGTAGTCAAAATACTGCTGGAGGTTCACTGTGCACTGAGATAATGATCATTTTTGTAAAATGCCAACTTCATGGCAAGACTTTCAAGGCTATGGCCTTGCTGTAATTTTTTTTATAAATAATAGGAGTAGACAGATTGAGAAAAAAAAAATTCTAACTTCTATAAGAAGAAGAATCTGGATAATAATAGTCCTTACAATGGTTTGGAGAATGATATTTCTAGCCTAAGGAATGAAGGTAATATCCTTTTAATAGGTGACTTTAATGCTTGAACTTCAAGCAAGCAAGCTATTATTCTAAGCAATCATTCCAACCCTAATCCTCTTTATTTAGATGAAGACCCTACTATGGCTAGTAGGTACAAAAGGAGCTCTGAAGACCTCGGGGAGAATCTATTTGAGTCAGAGCTAGTCAAGCTCTGTAGTGCTCAGGATCTCATAATTTGCAACGGTCTAAAGAAGTAGCCCAACTCTACCAAGATGATCTGCATCCATGGGCTTGGTAGCAGTGCGATAGACGATGTTATTTCCGATCTCCCTTTATACAACGAAATAATAAATTTTGACATCCTAAACGACCACGAACCTGACTCTGATCATAGGCCTTTACTTATAACTCTCAATTTTATCATGCATAGAGATCCCATAGAAAATAATCCTTATAGCCAAAAGAACTTAATTTTTGATAGAAATAAAAACGATCTCTTTCTAAATGAATTAAAAACTAATTTGCTTCCTTTATCTAGTATAGAAAACATAGAAGATCTCTATCATAATTTTACTACAACCCTCTCATATTCTATTAACAAGTTCTCAATTGAAGTTTCAAATAATAAAAGAAATAACAAAACCAACCCATGGTATGACAAAGATTGTAAAAGTGCGAGGAGAGCAATTAAGGAAGTTGTTGATGAATCTCTTAAAATGGGCAAGATAAAAATATACAAAGCCCTAACTAAAAGGAAAAAGAGGCAATACATTCGTAAAAGACAAGAGAATCTCTTACACCTCTCTAAGGTAGCTCCTAAGAAATTTTGGAGGCAGATTCTGACTAGGAAAACTAAAGATAATAATAAAATTGCTCTACATGATTGGAATTCCTATCTTAAAAAGCTTTATGAATCTCCAAATGTCATGGATAACTTTGAAACCCTGCCCACAACGAAAGAAGTTTTCTCTCTAGAAGACATTGATTTTGGGGTTAAACACCTGGCTAATGGGAAAACTAAGGACATTGAAGGTTACCAAGCGGAAATCTTAAAAATTGGAGGCCCTGTCCTCATCCGCCACATCCACAAGCTTTTCAATCAAGTAGCCAAGCAAGGGTTCGCTAAGCTATGGACTAAGAGCCTCATTATCCCTATTTTTAAAAGTGGGGATACAAATAACCCCTGTAATTATCGAACAATTATGATCAACCCTCTCTTAGCTAAGTTATATGGTAGTATTTTGGAAAATAAGTTGAGCATATGGCTTGAAAGTGAAGGTAAGTGGGCTAAAGGCCAAGTGGGTTTTAGAAGGCATCACTCAACAATAAACCACCTCGTTACACTTAGGACCATTGTGGAGGAATGTCGTAATGATAAATCCAATCTCTTTTGTTGCTTTGTGGACTTTAGAAAGGCTTTCGATACGGTTCCTAGAAACAACCTTCGGAAAAGATTAGAAGAGCTAAAGGTTCCTTTCGAGTTGACAGCTGCCGCTATAAGGTTATACGAGAATGCAATTTCCAAGTTAAAGAGCAATGAGGGGTGGTCGAAAGATATTAAGTGTAATATCGGAGTTAAACAAGGTTGCCCCTTCTCCCCTACCCTATTTGGAATTTACATTGACAAGCTCAAAGGTTATTTAGAGGAAGCAGGATGTGTTGGCACGATCTTAGCTGGGATAGTCGTCATCCTTCTTCTCTATGCTGACGATATTGTTCTCCTCGCAAGGTTTCCATCTGATCTTGATAAGCAACTTAGGCTTCTTAAGGATTTCTGCTCTACCATGTGTATGACTGTTAACACTGACAAAACAAAAGTTATGATTATCAAATCCAAGAAGGACACCTACGCTAATTTTATGTATGAAAATAATAACTTGGAGGAAGTGTATTCTTACAAGTACCTAGGAATTGATATTCATCACAAGCTCCATTGGAACTATTGCATTGAGAAACAGACTAATGGGGGGTGGAAAGCTTACTTTTGTCTTGAAAATAATTGTAAAACGACAAACCTCGTAATGTGGGATAAAAAGAAGTTCCTCTTTGAAACTTTAGTCACTCCTGTTATCTTATATGGATGTGAGGTTTTGGGTTGCATCATCTCTAGAGAATCCTGGAGAAAGATTGAGCAAATCTAGAAGCGCTTTATAACGTATAACCTGAAAATTAAAAGCAATACACCCTATCCTATTCTCCTTATAGAAGTAGGTCTTTCCCCTATTGAGAGCCTAGCCATGACTAGGCTTCTGTTGTACAAGCACAAGCTCAATAACATAGGAGATCATAGGCTTCCTAAGCTAGCTTTAAATTCCAGCCAAAACCACCTAAGGCTTAAACGGGGGTGGCATAAAGACATGAGGGTCTAGTTAAACCATTGGGAGATCAACGAGAATGATGCATTGCAAAACATTAATAACATTAAAAGTATTGTTACTTCCAAGTTCAAAGAAAAAATGTGGTGTGAGAAAGATTTAGTAGATAAAGGAAAATTAAGTTATTATAAGAAGGTCATCAACCCCACCCTAGAATATCAAAAGTATCTCTTTATTTTAACTAGCTCAAAGAAGAAAATTAATATAGCAAAGATTAGAACGAAGTCTCATGAGCTCCATAGTGAAACAGGTTGTTGGACAGTTCCTAAAACACCATGGATGGAAAGGATCTGCCATCTCTCCGAGAATAGGAACATCGAGGATGAAAACCACTTCCTCTTAGAGTGCCCCGCGTACAACAACATTAGATCTCAGTTTCATAATCTTTGTCGCAATATTGACCTCCCTAGCCTTTGCTCTCTCCAAACTTTTTGAGCATAGGAATAAAATCTTAAATCAAACTAAATAATTTGTTTCTTTAGGTCCGATAGACCAAAGTTTGGTCTCAGTAGACGTTAACCATCATCATCATCATCATTAATTCAGGTTTACTTCCCCTTGGGTTTATAACATTAATCCTTTGAGTTTATAATATTGGGTTTTTTAATATTGGATTTATAATATCGCATCTAGTGTAAGGGTTTCAAATGTTGGATTTTTAATATTAGAGTTTATAATATTGAATTTTATAATTTTAGGGTTTATAATATTAATATTAATATTAATCTGGTAAGTTTATTAATCTATTGGATTTACTAATCCTAAAAGTTTATAATATTTATCCCTTGGGTTTATAACATGTCTATTATTCCCAAGGGTTTATTTTTTATTAATCTTAAGGTTTAATATTCTCTTAAGGCTTATAATCATAGGGTTTATATATTAATCCCTTGGATTTCAAATATTAATATCTTAGGTTTATAATCTTAAGGTTTATAATTGTAGGTTTTATAATATTAATCCTAGGGTTTTTAATCTCTTGGATTTATAATATTAATGCTAAAGTTTATAATGATTTGTACTTACAATATAAATCATAGGGTTTAATATTGTTCCCTTGGGTTTTTAATATTAATCCCTTGAGTTTATAATATTATTGGACAATTAATCTCTACTAATATAATTAATATTATTAATATACTATATTATTTATATATGGGTCAATATTATTAACATTGTGATTATTATCTAAGTATATATAAAGAATATTGATAGTTATATTAATATGTTAATAAATGTATATTAATTATTAGGATAATGGTGAGAAATAAATAAGTACTATTAGTAATAATTGTATACTATTATTATATTAAGTTAATTTTGTTATTGTTAAATATATAAATGTTTATATATATAAATATATAAAGGTTGTTATTATTTTTATTTATATAGTTTTTAATAAATATGAATGGCTATTTTTTAATAAGCAAATTAACACTATACCTCTAATAATTATTAATGTGATTGATAAATGTCTACTTCTAATTGATTTTTCAAAAAAACTATAAAATTACTTCTAATTGATTTTCCTAGAAAGCAATCTTTTTGCTCACTAATTCTTGCCCACTAACGGTGCAACCCATACTTTTGAAATAGCTTATTCTTTTCCTTATTTCCTTATGATGGGGCCGTTTCTTCAAACTTCAAACAAACGGAAATATTTAATTAACCTGACTTCGGTCTTTCTTTTTTAAAATAAATTAACAGACCTGATGATCTCCACGAGACTGCTGAGAATGCTTTTTAATTAATAGACGGCAAGATTTAATTAATCTCTTGAGTGCGGTCTTTCTTTTTGAAAATGAGAAGATGACAAGATTTAATAATTAATCCGAGTGAGTGCGGTCTTTCTTTTTGAAAATGAGAATGCTTTTTCGTTTAGTCAAACTTCAAACAGACGGAAAGATTTAATTAATGTGAGTGCGGCCTTTCTTTTTGGCAAGGGCTAACCAGCCATATATTATGTCATTAATGCGCTGGCTAGCTATGTATGTGGTGCAAGAAATGGATGGCATACATAAACACTCCGGCGGGCGACATTGTATTCTCCGGTGACATACCCGGGACCCACCAACGATTGCCCGCCCGCTCCGTCCCTCCGTTCCCGCTATCCACGTCAGCGCACGGGATCCATTTTCAAATGAAACTCTTCCCTCGCGCCCATTTCATTAAAATTGATTTTCGAACGTGGATGGCTCTGCAACCTGCGCATCCGTTGCTAACAACCGCTGCATCCTGCTTCGCATGTCCTCTGCAACGTGCTCTACGACTGCTCTGCGCATCCGCTGCAACCATCCGCTGCATCCGATCACAGGTATTTCTCTGCAATCTGCCAAAAACAAGCTGCCTTGTCATTCATACTGAATATATTATGCAACATAATCATTCATACTGAATATATTCAACATAATCATTCATACTGAATACTTAGGCTAAATAATAAGATGAGAAACTGAAACTGTTAAAGATCCGTTTTAAGTCGAGTTCATCCAAACTGAAACTGAAACTGTTAAAGATCCATTTTAAGGCGTGATTAAACGGATACAAAGGCTAAGGTTGCATAATGGCTAGGCCTCAAAGATACAGAGGAGTCCGTCAGAGGCACTGGGGATCATGGGTCTCTGAAATCCGCTGAGAAACTGAAACTGTTAAAGATCCGTTTTAAGTCGAGTTCATCCAAACTGAAACTGAAACTGTTAAAGATCCATTTTAAGGCGTGATTAAACGGATACAAAGGCTAAGGTTGCATAATGGCTAGGCCTCAAAGATACAGAGGAGTCCGTCAGAGGCACTGGGGATCATGGGTCTCTGAAATCCGCCATCACTTATTGTAAAAACTTTGTTCTCTGTCTATTCTGAATTCACCAGGACTGTAAAATTGAAGTTTTTGAAGTTGTTCCCTAAAATCTGCAAACTGGCATTTTAAAATGGTCATCCTGAGGAGCCCTGCTTTTATGGGTCTGGAGATAATCGGTGTTTTGCTCAATAATCTGACTTCCATTTTCCAAACTCTTCAAATCTGGAATTGCTCTACTATTTGCTCATATGTATATTCTTTCCTCAATGAAACTTCAACAACTTGCTACAACTTCTAAACACGTTTCCTTCACCTTTGTTTAATTCAACTTATCTTCTTCTCATTCTGAAGAAAATGACAAGTTACATATTGTTACAGATCTCATAAAATTGTTGAAGTGAATTGTCCACTCAATCTTCAAACTTATCTATAACCATTGTCCATTCATGAACAGATGTCACTTTTGTTGCAGTTTTCATTTGGGAATTTTAGTATATGTACTGGCTACTTGGATCCACTTTCTTCACCATCATAAAATGTAAACCATATATACTTGTCATTACATGAAAAAATTTTCCAACAGTAGTCATTGTTATAATCCTCTATTTTTGTTCCAGACAGCGCATATAATAATTGTAGAATTGTTCAAGGGGTAATCACAACCAATAATTTATAGCACCAGCATTTACAAGCCATCATAAAATAAGAGGTAGGAAACATCCTTTGACCAGAAACCTATGACCTAAAATGGATAAGATATAGTAACATTATTGTGCTTAACTAGGACCAGTGAAACGTCAAATATTTTATCCGCCCCCTTATAAAACAACAACTTGTATTTTCCTTGACATGTTTTCAGAATTTCTTATATGGTTCCTGCAAATCCTTGACTACCTACAGAAAAATGATTCGAGTGCACCTAGATTTCTGTAGGTAGTCAAGGTGCACTCGAATATAGTAAAACTAGATTTCTGTAGGTAGTCAAGGTGCACTTGAACCAGGACTGTAAAATTTTGATTCTCTATTTATTGTGAATTCATGGTTGTAAAATCTCGGTTCAATATCTCTGGAAAAAATGTTGTTTTTGCACTGACTATATACATATCCATTTGGTTTCCATCTCAGAAACCCAAAGAGATTTTCAATTTACTTCGTTGTTTGGTTGCAATGTTTGTTAAGTATATGCATTGCTGCATCCAATTTTCCTAACCTGGTGGGGTTGTTGGTTCAACATTTGTATGTTGACAAGGCAGCTTCTTTTTGGCGTTGTAATTTTTTGATGGTTTTGCTGTTACAATATCACAATTCGGTTCACTACATTTTGAAATGGCAGTTTGAATTGTCTTGAATTACATTTGATCTAACAGGACACTTCTGTTAGAACAAATAAATGCACCTACAGGTCTTTTGGGTTGGTGTTTTAATGCAACATTGAGCACAATATATTCTGACTGTGACCATTGTAATCCATGTGTAATGTTGCTGCGAAACATGGCCGTTTGAATTAGCCATTGACCTATTCCAGCTAAACGGATACAAAGTTGCAGGGAAATGAACAGAAGAAGAAATTAAGTACCTCTGAAGGGCAACTGCAGTGGAAAGCCCTGCAATTCCACCACCCACAATTACTATGCCTTCACATTGCTCATTGCTAATGCTGCTGCTGCTCATCTTCCTACCTCCTCAAACTTCAAACCAGTAGGGTGTCTGAAAGGTGGGTATGAGTAGGGCTCTCCACTGCAGAAGTCTTGAATGGTGATATCTCTGTTAGAAGTTTTGAAGGGTGAGATCTTTGTTTGATCTTTGTTTTTCTCGGGCGGGAGATCTGTTGCTCCACTTCTCTGTTTCGTATGGGTTTTCTCAAAGTTTTACAACAACACAAACAAACCATTAACTAATTTTTAGTTAATCTACCGAAGGATAAACCAAACAAAATTAACCTGAAGAGCTGTCAAGCCAAATTGTGGTAGAGGACTCATCCTCTGACACTTGCTGATGCTGAGGATGTGCATCCTCTAAGTCTTATCACTGATATGGTATTTTCTGTTATTTTTCAAGGATGTGCATTCAGACTTGAGGTAGCATAAAAATAATCAATTTCAATCAGGATATTTTGTCATGTTAAAGTATTCTAACATGAATCTATTTTGTTGTTGTCACTATGCAGTGCTTCTAAGCCCACGGAATGGTGGAAAAGTGGACACTATGCATTGAAGTATCATGCCGCCCCAATCCGGGTCCAGCATCTTTAAAAATTGTCCTTCACAATGGGGCAAAAAATCATGTGATTTATAGAATATGGGAAGTGCAGGGAAAGACAACCAATAACGAAGCATACTACATTACACTCGTTGCAGGTTTAAAAGAGGCAAAACACAATGGGGTGAATAACATAACAGTGCTGACAAACTCAGAATTAATCTGTAATCACATGGAAGGCATCTACAATGTTTGCGCAGACAATTTGAGGCCCCTCTACAGAGGCAAAAATCTGGAGTGCTCGATTTAATTCTTTTTCGATAAAGCACGTTGCGAAGATCCATAAAATCTCTTCTGATCTAATGGTTGGAGCAATCTCAAGTGTAGATGCAGGTGCCAGAGATGATTCAGGATCATCGTTCATTCCATTGGCAAACATTGATCAGCATCAATATAGGTCTCGACTCTGTGTATACACCATGGTTGTCATTTTTATTGGGATTCTCATACCGTGGTTCTTTCAGTAAAGTACTCGTTAATGTACTTTTTTTTGGTTTTGTAATATCATTCACCTTGGATGTCCAATCATGTTATAACTGAATTCATGTGTCCAATTATGTACATTATATTTGAGGTGAACTAATTATTCTTAACCTACTGGTGATTCTGAAGGCCATCCACAAGTTGGCAAATGTGTGGATCATTGCTTTCAGTGCATATGAATATGTGAATGTTTGATTGGTTTTAATTATGTCCATTTAATATTTTTCAAACTTGACTAGACTACTATTGGACATGGAATTATAACTCCTCAGCTTAATAATATGTATGCACAATCTTCTTCAAGCATCATTCATGATTGCCTATTAATACTTGGAGGGTACCAAAGGCTCATAGTTACCTTGTTATCTACACCTGTTAATTCCATCCACATACTTGCAGCTGCTCCATAAAACAACACAACTATCTGCACAAGCAATCTGATTTCCTTCATTTGAAGCATTTTTGTTGAGTAGGGTTTGCAACACACAAGCAATTCTAGGTAATGTATCCTTTCTTTTCCTTGCTTTCCATACTATATGCACTCACCACATATTTATTTCCTTCAACTTGTTGCTTGACACGAAGTTGGAATCCTTAACACCTACATATAAACTTAGAATGCTGATGACTTGGAACATGTAAGTATTAATTCTCTTTTTGTTTCTTTAAGGACAACTGTTTTATAGCCAGGTTCAAGCATGTTTGCAAACCTCTGGTCGTCTGATGATAACCATTCTTCGACATTTGGGTGAGACAACCGTCACAACTGAACTTTAGTAACATTCATGTTAGACCTCTTATTTCTTGTAGGTTAATCAACCTCCATGCATAATTACGCTACACTCTCAATGCATGGATGCTCACATTATCATGGAATAGCGTTAATGATCCACAACTTCGTTAGAATAAATTTCTGCAAGAATACATTTCATACATAGAGCAGAGCAGACAACTTAAAAAGGAAAAAAAGGATGAAAATAGTCAACTGAGAGACCACATTCCTCTTGAATAATGTGCCAACGACCAGGAATCAACCAGAAAGTAGTTATGGAAAGACCATCTGCCATCTCAATCCTTTCCCTGTACTCATGTTGAAAAGAGATTGGTTGTGATGAACTCGACTTAAAATGGATCTTTAACAGTTTTGGAAAGACCATCTGTCATCTCAATCCTTTTCCTGTTACACATGTTGAAAAAAAATGGTAAAATTGTTTTGTGATGAACTAGACTTCCTCAAAATCGATCTTAACATTTGTCTTTCCATAGTGCATGCACTCTTCATCTAGTTTATTACCATTTATGAATCACATAAATTTGGATGTTGTTTACACATTTTTCCATCAGCAAGAAAGAGAGTCAACTTTAAGGTCACGAGCTTTGAAAATTTGTTAATTGAACTCTGAAATTTGTTAATGGTTAGTTCTTTCTCTAGACCGGCTTTAGACTGAAAAAATAAGCACCTCTTAAAGAAAATTATTCCACCAGCTCCACTGAATTGAGGTTGTTCCTGATAATTACATATATAGAGATAATGACATGGGATATATCTCGGGGGCCATAAATGGCAAGTTTATTGTATTGATTCCTAAGAAGAAGAATCTGTCGAATTTTGTTGATTTTAGGCCCATATCCCTTTGTAAATGGGTTTATAAAGTGATATATAAATTGATTTCCAGAAGAGTTAAATTGATTTTATCGAATTTTATTACTCAAGAACAATTTTAATTTATGGAAGGAAGGAAGATACAAGACACCATTGGAATAGCACAGGAGATGATCCATTCAATTAAATATAGAGATCATAAATCATGTCTACTTTGGATTTGGTTAAAGCCTATGACTTCATTGATTGATAATTTTTGTTATTAATGTTGATCAAAATGGGTATGAGCAGACATAACTCAAAATGGATCATGGGATGTATTAAATCTACACATTTTGTTGTGGTTATCAATGGTTTACCTTCTAAGTTCTTCTTGGCCTATAAGGGGTTGAGACAGGGATATGCATTGTCACCCTTACTATTCCTTCTGCTAATAGACACATTAAGCAGGAAATTGAAGGATTCATGGGACAAAGGCCACATCAAAGGGGTCAGAGTTTCCAATTACCTATAGGTAACACATCTTATGTTCGTAGATGATATTTTATTTGGGGGATAGATTTCTATTGCTGAATGGTCCATCTTTCATAAAAGAATTAAGATATTTGGGGATACCTCTGAACTGTTAATCAATGAAACAAAGTCAAAATTAATACATAATGGAAAAGATGAAGCAGTATTGGAGGAAATAAGGTAGTTTTTTGGGATATCTTCCAACCATATAGATGATGGTTTCAACTACTTGGGATTCATTTTAAAACTGTGTGGATTCAAAATTAAGAAATGGGAATGGTTAATTGGCAAGTTTAAATATAAATTAGATAGTTGGAAACATAAATGGATGTCATTGGGGGGGAGATTGATTATGCTTAAATTTGTTTTACAAAGTCTATTATTATATTGGACACATTTTTTTCTGTTGCCTAAAGAAATTATAAAAAAGATTAAATCAGTTATGGGACACTTCTTATTTTCTCAATCCTTTCCCTGTACTCATGTTGAAAAGAGATTGGTTGTGATGAACTCGACTTAAAATGGATCTTTAACAGTTTTGGAAAGACCATCTGTCATCTCAATCCTTTTCCTGTTACACATGTTGAAAAAAAATGGTAAAATTGTTATGTGATGAACTAGACTTCCTCAAAATCGATCTTAACATTTGTCTTTCCATAGTGCATGCACTCTTCATCTAGTTTATTACCATTTATGAATCACATAAATTTGGATGTTGTTTACACATTTTTCCATCAGCAAGAAAGAGAGTCAACTTTAAGGTCACGAGCTTTGAAAATTTGTTAATTGAACTCTGAAATTTGTTAATGGTTAGTTCTTTCTCTAGACCGGCTTTAGACTGAAAAAATAAGCACCTCTTAAAGAAAATTATTCCACCAGCTCCACTGAATTGAGGTTGTTCCTGAGCAGCATCATCAAAAAAAATTCCTATCACCCGAGCAGCTAATATATGTAATTATCTCTATATAAACGATCTTCTACACATATCACAATCGGTAATTTAGTTGAAGTATACGCATTCCTATCACCATGAATACAAAAGCAAATTGCTATAATAAGCATGAACAAATAAATAACAGAGACATTAATATTGCAGAGGGAGATATTTCTTGAACTCTCTGTATCCAGTACTCATAATAACATGATGATTAAGAATGCAAACTTGATCTGTACAAAGTTGTATATGCCAGATTAGAATGCAAACACTAAGCAAAATCAGAAACAGAGATACACCCATGAAATGAAAGTCTGAACTGGCTAACATGTAAAGTCATTTGCCCAGCAATAGGCTAATAGCTGTATTTTAATTGCAAAGTAGACTGATATCAAAAAAATAAATCTACATAAAACAAGATAAAGTAATCCATAATATGAAAATGAAGGGTTACATATAACAATTCTTAGCAGTAAAAAATCAAAAACCATGCCCTTGGTTATTTAATCTCAGGCTCAACAAAAGAACAATAATCAATGCCACTTTCCAAAGTAAATTTTGAAAACTAATCCGAGCATACATAGCAATGAGAAATGAGCACAAGCAAGCCAGTAACCATTTAATCAGAATGAGATGGTCTTAATTCAGTTTCTAGAAGATGATCAATGCTACTCTATTTACTAAATGCAAGTCTGTTAAGATAACACAACTTCCCAACTTAAGATTGCAGTCCTAACAACTGAGTAATCAAAAACCATGACCTCTGTTTTTAAATCTCAGGCTCAACAAAAGAACAATAATCAATGCCACTTTTCAAAGTAAATTTTGAAAACCAATAATATTAACAGAACTGTTTCAATGGTCGCAAAAATGCAGAGCTTTTGATATTACAAAGACCAAGTTGGTTTGCCTGCGAAGGAACCACAAGCATAGTTAAACATACAAATAGAAGGAAACCAGTTTCAATGCCCTAACTAGCCAACAAATTTCACCAACCACTAAGAAGTTCCAGTTATTCAAAACTGTCCCAAGAGATTCACACATAATTATGTTCCCTGTCAACCTTTTAAATGCTCAATAAATCAAAGCTGGAGGGCCAAATCAGGCTGTGAATCAACCAGCATTCCAGAAGACTACCTAACTGGAGACCTTGGAGACTGTTTTTCTACATTCAAATCTGGTGGAATCGAATTTGAAAATTCAGATGTCTGTTGAGAAGGCTGTTTTGAAGGTAAAGACTTCCATAGTTGTTTTTGAGATTGGGATGTATCAGCTCCCATTGGTATCTGCCTGCAATTAAAAGGACTCTGTGTGGTTGAATTTGGAAATTCTAACATCGAGTTTACACCTCCCTGAGAAGTGGCATGAGATGACAGATTCTGAGGATGCATCCAGCTCAGCTGTGAACGAATATACAGAGGCATGTCCATGGGTGCCTGCTGTTGAATAAATTGAGGAACACTACTAGAAATGTCTGATAGTTTTGTATCACCATATGGTTCCCTGGCCACACAATTGGAATTACCATCCAACCTTCTATCAAAACCAGTGCTGCCAGAAGTTGTCGTCTGGACACTTGAAACAGGTTGCACATGTTCAGCTGGTTTGGCAGATGCCCATTGCATAAGTCGGTTACTTCTGGAGACAATCTCAAGCAATTTTGACTGGGATACATCTGAGGTAAATTTTGCACCTGCCAGATTGACCTCACTGGATTTAGCAATTGATGAAGCTGATTTCAACTCACTCTGTTTGACTCCTTGCAAAGGCGTTTGAAAATTTATATTGTTGGCTGACTGTGAACTCATAGATAGAGGAACAGGTAACCCAGTAGATTGAGACAGAGATACTAGTCCTGTAGATTGAGCAATTGTTGCAACTGTAGATTGAGCCAAGGTCTGTTGATCCTTGATCTCCTCACGCAATAACAAAGCACCAGGAGGAGCTTCAGCTGTAACAAAAAAGAAAAAAACACGTTGTTATGCAATCGCATACCCGCCATGGCCTTATATAACAAAACGAGCCAATTATATATATATACTCTTTGTCAGCTCAAAATTTATAACCAAAAATAAATAATCAAAATACAAGCATTATCCAAAAGGAAAAAGTGTACTGTAGATCTTATGAAATCAGAGTAAACAATCTTTCTTTCAAATCATTTCAAGGATAGTGATCCAAAAATTCAGATTCAGCCCTAAAACTTACAGGTAATAGATTTCAATAACCTCAAGTTTAAAGTGAAATTTCTGAATTTGCATTGAGCAGCAATTCTTGAAATTTCCACGGCTCCATCAGAACCACTGTCCTCACTTCCTCTGCCGCAAATAGGACTATGTGGGCACAGCAGCAGCAGTGACGAGGAGGCACAGTTACATAGGAGAAGCAGAGGCAAATGCATGCCTGCAGTGTTTTTTTCTAATTATCTGTTCTCCTTATTTAGCAGAGTGCTCATAAGATACTAAGAAAATTGAAATAAGATACTAAGACTGTACTGAATAAATAATTTACTCAACTTGAATAAACTTTACTAATACAATACAGGTAGAAAACGTTATTGCAATACTCCCAAAAGGTTTAACAAAACGAATTTATGAATAACCAGAATCATAGACAGTAATTCAAATACTTTGAGGAATGAAATTAGCAAATAGTAGAAATCAAATACTCATAAATATCATAACTCTATCATGGAAATAAGGGAGATTTATCCTCAATCTTTCCTCTCTAATAATTCTAGACAATCCTGCTTTGTACTGAAGAATAGAAAAGAATGACAGAAAACTACTCACAGATAAACACACACTGCCATGAACCAGTATGTGAAACCTTTGATTAAATCTCAAAATTGAGGCCTACAAAAAATATATATGAAAGTATTTTCTGATTACAAAATCCAACCCCTCTCTCGATTTGCTTCTTAAAATTTAAAAGTTTCCATAACAACAATTTGTTATGAAAAATTATAAAAATAGAATTAACCAATAGAAAATAAATAGTTTGTTACAAATTAAATCAAAAGCTCCGGTTATGTTTCTTTATTTGGAATTTTCTGTTGTAGTTAATAAATTTTAGGAAGGATTGCAACTATTTGTTGCAATTTTCACCAACTGGATCACTGAAAGATGTCATCTTCCTATAGGCTACATCCAAATCTGAGCATTTCTTATAAGTAAGAGAAACTGGAAACAGGTATTTGATCTAGCAATGGATGTAGAAATCATTCATTAACTTACTGATGAGTGTTTTACCATCTATCTCCTCTTTCAAATTTACAAATTTACTGTGATCCCCTTTTCATTCAATCAATATTTTTTAGTGGGCCTACCGGGAAATCAATTTATTTGGTGTTGTCCAGGATGTAGGTAGTCCTAATTCTCTCAAAAGATGCAATTAGGATTTTTGGAATTGATCTCAACAAACGAATTCAGATTATTGAGCAAAACACCGATTATCTCCAGGCCCATAAAAGCAGGGCTCCTCAGGATGACCATTTTAAAATGCCAGTTTGCAGATTTTAGGGAACAACTTCAAAAACTTCACGCTTTCTCATCTTATTATTTAGCCTAAGTATTCAGTATGAATGATTATGTTGCATAATATATTCTTTAGATCTTCCATCCACATCTCTTTCAAGCTATTGTACTTTATTACAGCTGAACGCCGACACTTTGATAAGATCTCCGCAGGTAGGGTTTTATTTGTTAACCGTGGTTTGAAAACCCAAAGGATATCTACCCAAAGGGTTTCTACACAGTCGATCAGCCAAACCGTTGGTTAATATGAAATGCAATTAAGCGAACACATAGATGATTTTATAATTACAGAATGTTGAGAGAATCCGAGGGTTTTAGCAGTCTTTAAAACAGATTTAAAACTCAATGAATGTTTAAAACCACGATTTGTCATTTGCAGAGAAGGTGCAGGAATTTACCAGGAGGTAACAGAGCTCAGTCCGGCGGGTACTGGATGTGCAGAGTTTCGGTGGCCAGCAATGCGCTTCAGTCCTGCGGGCACTGGGTTGCAGAGCAAACTGGTTCTGGTTGCAGAGTTATGGTGGCGCGAAAATAGTTATCAGAATTATGTTATTGAACGAGACGGGGTGGGTCCGACGCCAGAATTAGGTTTTTGAACGAGACGGGGTGGGTCCCGCGTGGGTCATCGGAAACGCGAAGTGGCCGCCGGAGTCCGATCCCTATGGATATGTATGCCATCCATATCTTGCACCACATACATAGCTGGCCAGCGCATTAATGACACAATATATGGCTGGTTAGCCCTTGCCTTTCTTTTTTATTTGTGAGTGCGGTATTTTATTAGTGGTATTCTTTCTTACTTTTGGGGAAACTGGGTATTTACCATCATTGTTTATAAGTCAGTGCCTACTTCAAACAGACGGAAATATTTAATTAATGTGAGTGCGGCCTTTCTTTTCGTCACTAAATTTACTCCGTGGTGTATGCAATCAATGCATTTTGATTAATTTTATTTTATTAGTGATATTCTTTATTATTTTTGCGGAAACTGGGTATTTACCATCATTATTTATATACACAAAACTGGGTATTTCGAGACAACTTCGACGGACTGGACGATTTCGAGACAAAATTCGACGGACTGGACGATTTCGAGACAACTTTATTCCAAGTTCGAATTTCTATGAATTCTAAATTCAAACTTACAAATGTATCTATGCGTCTATATAAACAATCACAATTTGGTTCTCTGAAGCATTGTCATTGTTGTGCGTGTTTCAGAGAAGGAAATGATGGATACCTGTTACGTCCCTTCTCTTTTCTGGTGCTGTCACCTACTCCTCTTTTATTCCATTCTCTTTCTCAATCCTCCTTTTGTGTTTTCCACACCCATCGCCCATTTCCCTCACCATCCTCCTCGTCTCACCAATGTTTCCGATCAACACGCTCTGCTTGCATTCAAGTCTGCAATCACATATGATCCCTACCAGTCCTTAGCCACGTCTTGGATGCCAAATGTCTCGTTCTGCGAGTGGACGGGTATCATATGCAGCAGGCGCAGGCAGAGAGTCGTTTCCCTCAATCTTTCAAGCATGGCATTACAAGGTACAATCTCGCCCCTTCTCGCCAATCTCTCCTTTCTTACAGTACTCAGCCTTCGCAATAACAATTTCCACGGTCAAATTCCCTATCAATTGGGAACCCTCTCTCGCTTAAAGATGCTTCGCCTGTCTCAGAATCAACTCCAGGGTTCCATTCCGCCCACTCTGGGTAGCTGCCGCAGTTTACGGAACTTGACTCTCTCCGGTAACAATCTCGCAGGAAACATTCCCCCACAACTATGTGTTCTCCCGAAGCTAGTATTCATGGCCTTGGCAGTTAACAATTTGACGGGAACAATCCCGGACTGCTTGGGAAACATATCCTCTTTGCAGTACTTACAATTATCTTACAACAACCTTCACGGCAAAGTTCCTTCCAAATTGGGTATGCTAAGCCAGCTCATCCTTCTTGACCTGAAAGACAACCATCTGACGGGACGCATTCCGTCTTCGTTGTCCAACTGCACCAATCTTGAAGCATTGGATATAAATCTTAACCAATTAGTTGGCCACATTCCGTCGGAGTTGTGTACCAAGAAGACCGCCCAGTTAAAGCAACTCTATCTGGGTGATAATCAGCTAAGTGGCAACGTTCCTTCATCCATCTTCAATTGTACCAAGTTGCAATCGATTGACTTAGGAGGGAACCAGCTCAGCGGAATAGTGCCTATGGAGTTGGGTAAATTGACACATCTCCGGCGGCTTTCCTTGGCCGACAATCACCTGATTAGCGGCAACACCACGACATGCCCCATTCTTACTGCTCTTAGTAACTGCTCCGATCTACAAACAGTAGATTTATCTGATAATAACTTCATTGGGCAATTGCCGTTTTCTATAGGCCACCTCTCTACAAAACTCTACTCCTTAAACTTGGGTTACAACGAATTAGCCGGAGAAATACCTCCTGCTATTGGAAATTTAAGTAGCTTAATATTCCTTGGTTTAGATGGTAATTCTTTTACCGGGTCAATCCCATCTTCAGTTAGTATGCTTCAGAAGTTGGAGAGGTTATATATGGATTCCAATAATTTACAAGGGAACATCCCAATGGAAATTGGGCAGCTAAAGGGTTTAGGTCTCTTATATATTTTTGGAAATAATTTGTCTGGAAAAATCCCTGATTCTATGGCTAACCTCCAACAATTAAGATATTTAGATCTTAATCATAACCAGTTATCAGGAAACATACCTGCAAGTTTAGGGAAATGTGTGAACTTACTACTGCTAGATCTATCGTACAACAAGCTTAGTGGGCACATACCTCAAGAGCTTGCAGGCCTTGCAAATTTAGCCTTCTATTTCAACTTGTCAAACAAATTATTAAGTGGCCATGTACCTTTAGAACTAGGAAAGTTCAATAAGCTTCAAGCCATAGATATTTCTGCAAATCAAATAACTGGCTACATTCCAAGTATCGTGGGAAGCTGCAAAGAAGTAGCATATCTGAATCTTTCTTACAATGCACTTGAAGGTCCAATTCCTGTGTCAATCAGTGAACTTCTAAGTCTTCAAGACCTAGATCTCTCCTCCAACAATTTGTCGGGGGGAATACCCGTATCACTAGCAAATCTCACATTGCTCCAGCACTTGAATTTTTCTTTCAACAAGCTATCAGGAGAAGTCCCTAAAGGTGGAGTTTTCAAAAAGATTGGCGCCACATCATTTATGGGAAATCTTGGTCTATGTGGACCTTGGGTAAATCTACCACCGTGCTATGCTCATAAACATAAAAGTGTTTCAAATCTCAAAAGAGTTATCATACCTGCTGTTGTTGTAGCAATTGTTGTATTGTGTTTGTTTCTTGCAATCTTGTGGAGAAAGAATTGTAGGAGAAATATTCAGAGAGACACTGGTCTGTCATTAAATGTGGGGCATCGAAGAATCTCCTATGCAGAGCTCGTCATTGCAACAAATGAATTTAGTGATGCAAACTTGTTAGGAATTGGTAGTTTTGGAAAAGTGTACAAAGGGATTTTGAATGACGGCACAATGGTTGCTGTCAAGCTTCTCAATCTACAAAATGAAGGGGCTCAAAAGAGTTTTGATAGAGAATGCAAAGTTTTGGGTAGAGTTAGACACCGGAATTTGATTCGGGTCATAACTTGCTATTCAGATCTCCAAATCAAAGCTTTGATATTTCCATTAATGCCAAAAGGAAGCCTAGAAAAGTGGTTATATCCCGATGATGGAGAACAAAGTTGTTTGAATTTGATTCAAAGGTTGAATATAGCAATAGATATCGCCCAAGGCATGACATATCTCCATCATCATTGCTTTATGCAAGTGATTCATTGTGATTTGAAACCCAACAATGTATTGTTGGGTGAAGATATGACTGCATATTTAATAGACTTTGGCATTGCTACTATATGTTTTGCAATAAATGAAGATGGAGCTCTCACTTCCACAAATGCACTCAAAGGATCTACTGGGTACATTCCTCCAGTTATTATTTAAACTATATCCCATATGAAGCAATCTTATGATTTTCTTATGTTTACTTAAAATTTTCAATTAAATTAAAAAACTTAAGATGAGGATCTATGAATGCAGAATACGGAGTGGGAGGACAAGTTACAACCAAAGGTGACGTTTATAGCTATGGAATAGTGCTATTGGAAATGCTCACTAGAAAGAAGCCCACCCATGACATGTTTGTAGAAGGAATGACATTGCACAAATGGGTGGGTAGTAGTTTTCCAAACCAAGTACAAGAAGTGGTGGACATGGGTCTATTAACGAGGACTAGTAGATGCCTTGAAGAAGATAAAGATCTTAATTGTCTCAGTGCACTGATAAATGTGGGTTTGCTTTGCACAAATGAATCTCCTCAAGGACGGCCTACAATGATGGGCATTCTAGGCACATTGCAAAACATCAAAGACACTTTTTTGAGCACTACTTCCATTCCCAAATTCCAATCAAATCTAACACATTTGTTGGGTAGTACAAGTGCTACTATCAACAATATTTGTGAAGGTCAAAGTTCTTCCACATCTTAGTCTATTGTAACAAAGTAGTGGTTATATGCTTCTTTGTACATAAATCTTTGTTGTTGATTGCATATAAATATTTTATAATTGATTGCATGTAAATGTGAACAATAGAGTTATATCTACTTATGAGTGGTCTTTTGGAAATGTATATATGATTATAATTTATTATTCTCTCTTTAAAAAACAATTATATTCAATATCCTTTACATCTATATGAATGTGTGACACTCTTCTGTGCATTACCCAATCCAAGAACAAATAATAATAGATTTTGTGCCTTTGTGTGGTTTGTATGTTTTTCGCCACTACTATGGCAGGGACGAGGCCATGGACAGCCTGAAATTTCAAAACTTCTCTTAGACCAACTTGTATTAAAAAAAAATTTCACTTGTAAAAACCTGCTTGTCAGCTTAATATAAACCTGTACTGGCAAAAAGATCTTTTATTCCTTATCAAATGTGTAGTCTGTCCAACTGTAGGTTGTCAATATTTCAAATTGGGTCGGTATACTTCTATTGAAGCTGTAGAGACTGCTTTGTTGACTGAGATTTCAAACAAGGATCATAGCATTATTGATGAACTTCTTGTCATGGAAAATGAAGCATTTTAAAAAACGCAGAGTTATTCAGACAGCGAGTTTTAAATGAACATTCTGAACAAATGGAGTAGAAATTAAAAAACCCGCGACATGGGTTTTTTGCAGAGCGATCCCAAATTGTCTTTATAGCGGGTAGATTCGAAAAATTGCACACCATTTGAGGGATTTTGCTGGTTCTTCCAAGGGGCGATACAGAAGCCAAACGTAAAGTGATTTGGAAATGAAGCCAAAAAAGGATTTCGATGCTAAAAGGAAAACCTCATGGGAATAAGCATATTTTCGATCTCACCTTTATTTTCCGCGTCAATGCATGCTACAGGCGACATATAAAAAAATTGCAGACTTTCTCCATTAAAATATGGGAGACCACCCATTTCATTTGCCAAGGCCGCGAATTGAACAGAGGCGGGGAATTTTATTTTTATATACTTCTAGTTCTCTGTCGAAAACCATCATGATCAACTCAAGGAGATGACAATTGAGTAGGTGTTCCATTTCCTTTTCTAATCCTAAAATCTGCCAGAGTGTGTTTCTTCCGTAATACCATAAAATCCAGAGATCTTGGGACTCTGTTTGAAGCCAAAATTGTCTGCTCAACAATACTTTTTCAATGTTAATATTCAAGTCGGTCTTGCAGAATTTGGGCAATTGTTACATTAGATGCTACAGGTTGTAAAGCCTTCCTCGAACTATGATGACAATGCATGTACATTTTTTTGGGAGAGGATGAGGTTTCAAAGATGAAGATGTAACAAAAATGGTGATTGTTGTTAAATGTGAAGTCGAATTGAAATTTTCTGCGTCACTTTGCTGTGCTTACGCCGGAAGTTATGGCTGTTTGCAGCCGAGCCTACTACACATAAATTTTACATCTAGCTAATTCTTATTCTTATTCTTATCAGCTCTATGCTCATCTATAAAGCAAGCCCAAGGCCAGGCCTTTCAGTAATGAAAAACTTATATTGTGTGTTCTCCATTCTTATTTGTGATCTCTGTCTTGTTCTCCATTTGTCTGTGCTCTCTGCTGTGTCTCTCTGCGCTTCTACCTCTGATCCCATCAACTGGTATCAGAGCTAACATAATGGCTGTGAGGGATCGAACCCTGTCCACAAAACTTTCTGTCTGCTGGCTTCCACAAAGGGTAATTTCCGGTATTCTTCTAATTTCACCCACCTGTATGGAACAGTTGACACCCCTGGTCTCGGATGTCGCTGTCTACAAATTTGGTGTGATTCTGTCCGGGAAACTTTTCCATGACGGGGAACACAAGCCTGCAATATTTTTTCGGCAACGAGGGCGCAGAGTCCACCAAGTGTCAGAGGCTATTCGGAATGGCCCCTGGCCGAGCATTGGGAATTAGGGACCGCAGACGAGAGAGAGTCGTTCATGATAATGAAGTGTTCGAGGGCCATTGATTTGGAACGCGAAATTGAGGCGATAAGTCTTAAAGTTTGGAGCTCGAGCACAAATGATCGGCACCTCGAGAGCCATTTCGATTCCTTTAAGTTTTGTCGTAAGGGTTCATTTAACTTGTATTAAGGAAGTGGAAAATGTCGTATTTTTTTTATAAGTTTGGAATTTTAACAAAAAGCAAAGGAAAAATAATTTAAATAAATAAATAAAAGAAAGAAAAAAGTCATTGCTTAAATCTATTTTACTCTTGGATTTATCAAGCTCCGAGAGGGATCAAATTTTTTGAGTTGTAAATTTTTTTTTTCAATTAAAAATTGACGAAATGGATTCAGCGCTTATAGATTCGGGATTAAGATGGATCTAGGCGGATTTCAATAGTGCGGCCATACAAAATTTGTTGAACATATAATCATTTTGATCATTTTAAGTATGTTAAATATGTCTAATAATAATTTGATCAATTTAACTTTAACTTTGCTTAGCTAGCTTAGTTTTTTGAGATGAGAGAGACTTTTAGTGTATGTTAAATATGTCTAATAATAATTTGATCAATTTAACTTTAACTTTGCTTAGCTAGCTCAGTGTTTTGAAATGAGAGAGACTTATAGTAACTTGAATGATGAAATAAAAATTTAAAGTGCAAAGTGACAATGTAACAATGTTGAATGATAGAAAATGTGAATAATAAGAATATAGTGAATTACAAACAATCTTCATTTTTTATCAATTTGAAACTATTTTCTTTTACTATTCTTATTGTCACACCTATTAGTTATTCTCTATTACTACGTTTGAAAGCAAAGTGATTAACAATGTTGAATGATGGAAAATGAAAATAATAAGCATGTAGCCAATTACAAATAGTTTACAGTTTTAAGAAAAAGACATCTCAGGTAAGTGAACATTTTATGTAGGGTGAAAAATCAAGTATTGTGTTTATCGTTGAATTGTTGTAACAAAGAAATCAATTCACGCCATGAATAATGTTTATGTGCGCACACACTGAGAGAGAAGAGGAAATGATGGATACCTGTTACATCCCTTCTCTTTTCTGGTGCTGCCACCTACTCCTCTTTTATTCCATTCTCTTTCTCAATCCTTCTGTCTTTTCCACACCCATCGCCCATTTCCCTCACCATCCTCCTTGTATCACCAATGCTTCCAATCAACACGCTCAGCTTGCATTCAAGTCTGCAATCACATATGATCCCTCCCAGGCCTTAGCCGCTACCTGGAAACCGAATGTTTCGTTTTGCGAGTGGACGGGTATCATATGCAGCAGGCGCAGACAGAGAGTTATTTCGAGCATGGGATTACAAGGTACAATCTCTCCTCTTCTCGCCAATCTCTCCTTTCTTACAATACTCGACCTTCCCAATAACAATTTCCACGGTCAAATTCCCTATCAGTTGGGAACCCTCTCTCCCTTAAAGATGCTTCGTCTTTCTCTCAATCAACTCCAGGGTTTCATTCCGCCCACTTTCGGTACCTGCCGCAGTTTTCGGAACTTGAATTTGTCCTATAACAATCTCACAGGAAACATTGCCCCACAACTATGTCTTCTCCCCAACCTAGTATCCATGTACTTGTGTTCTAACAATATGACGGGAATAATCCCGGACTGCTTGGGAAACATATCCTCTTTGCAGTACTTAGATTTGCAGGAGAACAACCTTCACGGCAGTGTTCCTTCCAAATTGGGTATGCTAAGCCACATCTGCCATCTTTCTCTGGGGGTTAACATCTGACGGCACGCATTCCATCTTCATTGTCCAACTGCACCAATCTTGAAACATTGGATATATCTCTTAACCAATTAGTTGGCCACATTCCATTGGATGGAACTCTATCTGGGTGATAATCAGCTAAGTGGCAGTGTTCCTTCATCCCTCTTCAATTGTACCAAGTTTCAAATAATTGACATATCAATGAACCAGCTCAGCGGAATAGTGCCTATGCAGTTGGGTAAATTGATACATCTCCGGCAACTTGAGTTGTGGGCAATTACCTTATTAGCGGCAACACCACGAGATGCCCCATTATTACTGCTCTTAGTAACTGCTCCGATCTACAAGTAGTAGACTTATCTGAGAATAACTTCACTGGGCAATTTCCGTTTTTTGTAGGCCACCTCTCTACAAAACTCTACTACTTAGGCTTGCGTATCAACAAATTAGTTGGAGAAATACCTCATGTTATTGGAAATTTAAGTAGCTTAACATTCCTTAGTTTAGAAGGTAATTCTTTTATAGGGTCAATCCCTTCTTTAGTTAGTATGCTTCAAAAGTTGGAGAGGTTATATATGGATTCCAATAATTTACAAGGAAACATTCTCATGGAAATTGGGTAGCTAAAGAGCTTAGGTCTTTTATATCTCTTTGGAAATAATTTGTCTAAAAAAATCCCTGATTCTGTGGCCAACCTACAACAATTAAGATATTTAGATCTTAATCATAACCAGTTATCACGAAACATACCTGCAAGTGTAGGGAAATGTGTGAACTTAGTAGAGTTAGATCTATCGTACAACAAGCTTAGTGGGCACATACCTCAAGAGCTTGCAGGCCTTGCAAATTTAGCCTTCTATTTCAACTTGTCAAACAATTTATTAAGTGGCCATGTGCCTTTAGAACTAGGAAAGTTCAATATGCTTCAAGCCATAGATATTTCCGCAAATCAAATAAGTGGCTACATTCCAAGTAGCGTCGGAAGCTGCAAAGAAGTAGCATATCTGAATCTTTCTTACAATGCACTTGAAGGTCCAATTCCAGTGTCAATCAGTGAACTTCTAAGTCTTCAAGACCTAGATCTCTCCTCCAACAATTTGTCAGGGGGAATACTCGTATCACTAGCAAATCTCACATTGCTCCACCACTTGAATTTTTCTTTCAACAAGCTATTAGGAAAAGTCCCTAAAGGTGGAGTTTTCAAAAAGATTGGCACCACATCATTTATGGGAAATCTTGGTCTATGTGGACCTTGGGAAAGTCTAGCACCATGCTATTCTCACAATCACAGAGGTGTTTCAAATCTAAAAAGAGTTACTATTCTTGTTGTTGCTATTGCAACATTTGTTGTATCATGTTTGTTTCTTGCAATCTTTTGGAGACAGAATTCCAAGAGACATATCCAAAGAGAGACTAGTCCATTATTAAATGCAGGGCATCGAAGAATCTCCTACGCAGAGCTCGTCATTGCAACAAATGAATTTAGTGATGCAAACTTGTTAGGAATTGGTAGTTTTGGAAAAGTGTACAAAGGGATTTTGAATGATGGCACAATGGTTGCTGTCAAGCTTCTCAATCTACAAAATGAAGGGGCTCAAAAGAGTTTTGATAAAGAGTGCAAAGTTTTGGGTAGAGTTAGACACTAAAATTTGATTCGGGTCATAATTTGTTATTCAGATCTCCAAATTAAAGCTTTGATATTTCCATTAATGCCAAATGGAAGCTTAGAAAAGTGGTTATATCTCGATGATGGAGAAAAAAGTGGTTTGAATTTGATTCAAAGGTTGAATATAGCAATAGACGTTGCCCAAGGCATGACATATCCCCCTCACCATTGTTTTCTGCAAGTCATTCATTGTGATTTGAAACCCAACAATGTGTTGTTGGGTGAAGATATGACTACATATTTAATAGACTTTGGCATTGCACCGTATGTTTTGCAAATAATGAAGATGGGGATCTCACTTCCACAAATGCACTCAAAGGATCTACAGGCTACATTCCTCCAGGTATTATTTAAATTACATACCATATTTTAATTAATCTTATGATTTTTGTTTCTAAATCTTTATTAACCATTGTGAATTAAAAACCTTAAGACGATGATCTATGAATGCAGAATATGGAGTGGGTGGACAAGTCACAACAAATGGTGATGTTTATAGTTATGGAATAGTGCTATTGGAAATTCTGACTAGAAAGAAGCCCAACCATGACATATTTGTCGAAGGAATGAACTTGCAAAAATGGGTGAGTAGCTATTTTCCAAACCGACTAATGGATGTGGTGGACTTGGGTTTACTAAGGAGGATGGGTAGTTGTACTGAGGAAGATAATAATTTCAATTGTCTTAGTTCATTAATAAATGTGGGATTGCTTTGCACAAATGAATCTCTTAAAGGACGACCTACGATGATGGTCATTCTAGGCATGCTGCAAAACATCAGAGACACTTTTTTGAGCTCTGGTGCCATTCCCAATTTGCAATCAAATATAACACATTTATTGGGTAATACAAGCACTTCTCTCAACAACATTTGTGAAGGTCAAAGTTCTTCAACATCTTAGTCTATTGTAATAAACTTGTAGTTGTGTAGCTAAGCCATGAAGTAAATTGAATCTTATTTCCATTTCCTTCTTTGTACATAAATTGTTGTTGTTAATTACATTTCATTCCCAAATTCCAATAAAATATAACACATTTGTTGGGTAGTACAAGCACTATTCTCAACAACATTTGTGAAGGTCAAAATTCTTCAACATCTTAGTCTATTGTAACAAAGTGGTAGTTGTGTAGCTAAACCATGAAGTAATTTGAATCTTATATCTCTTTTCTTTACTATGAATAAATCCTTGTTGTTAATTACATGCAAACATGAACAACAAAGTTAGATCCACTATGAATGCATCCCAGTCTCGTTGTATTTTTGTTTTTGGTTAAAAAAAATTGACTTTTAATTTTAAATTTTTGAAAAAAATAAATATGAAACTGAATATTTTGAAAATTACAAATTAATTTTAAAAAATTTTAAATTTGAATATCTATTTTCTGATTGGTTCATTTACATTAAATAATTAATTTTATGTAATTTAAAATGGAATGTTCATAGTTTTTTTTTATTTAAAAATTATATATATATATATATATATATATATATATATATATAGATAGATAGATATGCGCTACCAAATCTTAGAACAATTATGAAACAAATACACCTATCAAATCTAAATATTTTCATATGATTTTCTATATACAAAGAACTCGACCTCTGACTAACGATTTGTGTCATTAATTATCCGCTACTGGCAGTGTAGAGAGATACATACACACAAACCAATTGGTTGCTTGAAGAAATTAGGGGCTTCAACGAAGCTTGCTACAATAGTGCTACAGTGCTGCTACAGTAGTGCGCTCTGCTGAGTCTCTCCTTGGCGGTCTGCTGAGTCTCTCCTCTCTTGGCCTTGCTGAGCCTCTTCTTCCTTGCTGTTATGAACTCAAAACTATCAGTAACCTTCCACGCACTGTGAGACCTTCACAACGACACTCCGAGCCTTCTACGGTCTTTGGCGTCCCTTCGACTACTTGATGTAGTGATGAAATTTTATGCAAGAATTACTATCTCAGCAGCACAAATTAAAGCACACAGTACTTGAAAGTGGAAAATGAAATAACACTCTCTTATATTAATTTAGCAATTGGATTACAGACGATTACAATCTGTTCATTCCTGAGATAGACTATGTTCGCATTTACCAGACTTTTGCTACTCAACTAAGAGATAGATCATTGGAGGCTACCTGGCGAAATCACAGACTCAGTCTTTGAACACTGAAGATCAACACTTTCATAGACAGAATTTCTAAAGATCTGGCCACTTTAGGTTCTCACCTGTGTCGAACACACAGATGCACAAGCTTCTCAAATCACCTAAGACTTTGAGATCTCTTCGTGATGCAAGCAGATCAGACCGCAGTCCACAGTTGCAGAGCAGGAAAATCTCTCGACTCTAAAAACACTTCAAACTCCGAATGCCTCGAATGAGCCTTACTCCCTTTCTTATATAGCAAAGGGAGGGGACAAACATCCGACCATCGAGTCGACAAACTTGGTACTAAAAGAATCTGTCAGATCATGAGATGTGGCTCAAAGCGCACCAAAAGACAGAGAAGTGCTCCGTGTCTCATTACTGAAGATTATTACAAATCTATGGAGTAAAACGTTACAGAGTGGAAGCTTTTTGAACAGGAAAAGCCCACGGGAAAATCTAGTCACAAATTGTCCTTGTGACTGGACGACAAATTTACACTGTGGAGACTTTTATGGAAAAGTCCACGGGAACCAAAATTTTAAAAGACTGTAATTTCGGGAAACCGAAATTTTTTATACAGATTCTCATCCCAAGCTTTGGTAAAAATCCTTCTTACAATCATGGGCTTATTTAATATAATTTGATGCTTAATTTTTGTGAGAATAAGCCATTGGTGATGTCTATTCATGTATTCTTTTAATACCTCGTTATCTTGGAGAGGATATCGATCTGGGAGAGAGAACATGTCTTTGACAGTTTCATAAGGAGAATGGAAGCATTCAGGAATATTGTGCTCAAAACATATATCGCAACCCATTCTGACATATGATTCATGGTAAATAGGATCTATACCTGTTTTGTTCATACCATAATCATTCCACCAATCTCGCATCCAATCACTTTGTTGGTTTCGCTGCATGATTCCTGTGGTCCCAAACTTTATTTTGGTGTAGTGGGTTTCCTCTTTGCTGTCTTTATTCAATATGTCCCACCATAATCTTTTGTAGATGCCGAAATCATAGACTGTGTCTGGAAATATGAGGCTGGGGTCTTTTCCAGGCCATAGTGGTGCATTATGTGTTGTAGAAGGCCAAGAAGTATTCCTCATTCGGTTTATTGAAAAATATCTTTCATAGACCCCACTTCTACTTCCCCCATGTGACCATATCATGGTTAGATCATGGAAGTCATGAAGAAGAGCATCTTGTGCCTATCTTGCAGCATCCATACTTATGGAATAAACCATATCGTGGATCCATCCGCTTCCTTTTGGATACACTTTTCTTTCAGGTACTAGATGTAATATATCCGTGTGTGCTTGAAGATTGGCATCTAATACTTTCGTATTTCTTAATTTCCAGGTGGGCTTCCAACTTTCTTTGTATTCTTCCCAACTAAGATTATCTGGAATTGTTCTTAGTACTTTTTTTTGTTGGTTTTGATCCCATTCTGTTACTATTACCATCACATGTTCAGGTGGCTGAATAAATTCTCTACTGAGAAAATCTAGCAGATGATTTTCTTTCCCTTTAATATGCTCCACTTCGAAATCAAAGTTGGCAAACAAGGCCTGCCACCGAGCAAACTTAGCTTCTCTCGGATTTTTAATATCTTTGGTTAAGACTTTCTTCATAGCCGAGGCATCAGTCCTTAGCAAGAATTTTTTATTTACAAGATTTACTTCAAATTTATTTATACAATTCCAAGCGGCTTTAACTTCTTTCTCTATAGTAGAGTAATTTTGTTCCGTTGGATTCCAAGTTCCTGAAGCAAACTGTACAATTTGTTCTTTACCTTCCTTTTTCTGTTTGAGGACGCCTCCCCATCCAATATTGCTTGCATCTGATTCTACGATCTTGAAAGCATTGTCGTCAGCTACATAAAGGATATGTAGTGTTTTGACTTTCCCTTTGATTCGTTGGACAACTTTAGTATGAGCCTCAGTCCATTGAGGCGGATTCTTCTTGAGCCTTTGATTTAATAGACTTCTGTCCTTTGCACAATCTTGATAAAAGTTACTCACATAATTTAGACATCCTAGAAATCTCTGACGCTGGGTCTTATCAGTGATAATGTCAGGAAATTTTTCAGAGAATTCTAATGCATGTTTTTGCAAGGATATTTGGCCATTGAATATGGTTTGGCCAAGAAACTTTACAGAGGTTTGAAAAACCTCTATTTTCTCCTTGCTTAAAACCAAACCATTTCTTTTTACCAACTGTACAAAGGTATGCACATGCTTGAAGTGATCTTGAATATTCTTTGAAAAAATTAGGATGCCATCAATATAGACCAAGAGCCAGTCGATGTAAGGATTGAAGATGGAATCCATTACCTTCTGGAACTTCAAGGGAGCATGCTTCAATCCAAAAAGCATTACATTCCATTCATAATGTCCTGCAGGCATGCTGAAGGCTGTTTTGAACTTATCTTCTTCAGAAATGGCGACCTGCCAAAATCCCGACTTTAAGTCAAATTTTGAAAATATTTTTGCTCCTACTATCCTTCCTATTAAATCTCCTTTGTGGGGGATAGGATATGTATTATCTGCAAGAACAGAGTTCAGAGGTTTGTAATTAATTACAAGCCTTGGGATACCTCTAACCTGTTCTGACCTTTTGTTTACATAGAACCCATAACAGTTCCAAGGACTGTCGGATTCTCTAATGAGTCTTCTGTTCAAGAGTTGTTTTATCTCCTTTTCACACAGATCCCTATATTCTTTATTCATCGGGATTGCTCTGCTCTTGCATGGCTTCCCAGTATACTCTGTCTTGTATGGTAAATCGACTGTGTGCTGCTTCCGATGCCAAAAGGCATTGGGTTCTTCTGAACAACATTCCTCCTCTATTATCCTTTTGAGCTCAGCAATTTTCCTTTTGTTTAGAGGATTTTTCAATTGTTCTTCAATTTGTATCGAGGACTTTAGATCTTTTAGATCTGTTAATTTTGCTTCGGCTCTATCTAAGTCCCTGATTGTCTGGACCATGGTTGAAATCCTTGGACTTGTGATGTAAGGCATTTCAATCCTTTTTGACTTTCCATCTGAGGTTGGGACTGTGATGAAGTAGCCAGCTTTATTATTCTTCAATCGTATTGAACCATGGGGTTCAACTGCGGCTAGAAATATATTACCCAAAATGCAATCAACAGGTATATCTGAGACTGCAAACTTAAGCTTTATACAATGTTGGTCAAAACATATAGAAGCTTTTGGTACTTCATACCTGAGTGTTTTATTTCCTAGACCAACAACTTTCCTTTTTGCAGAAATCCAATATTTTGCTGGGATAACTTTTGAATTTAAGATATTTACATCTGCACCTGAATCCAATAGTGCAGTTAGTGAAAGCATTTCTCCTTGTATACACAGATTTACCTTTACATGGTGCTGCTGATATTCAATTGCCATGATCCTCATCTTTCTAAATCCTAAAATAGGATCTTTTTGTCCTTCAATGATTTGTATATTTGAGTTTTGGTAGGAGGTTGTAGTATTCAAATCTTGTACACTTTCAGGCTGCTTTCCTTTTTCTAATTCTATAATTCTAGATTTTAAACCAGAAATTTCAGATTTAAGATGATGTATTTCTCTGCTTACCTCCACCAAGGTGAGTGAGCGAACCTTGTCATGTGGTTGATGTTTCTGGAATGATTTGGTATTGCGCTCAAATGAAGCATCAACAAATAATGGCTTTTTGACAGTGTTTTTAGAAGAACTTGATACACGTAGCTGATCCATGAAAGCTGCAGTAAGTCTTTCCTTCATATCACCTTCTTCCATGGCTCAGATTTGAGAAAGAATCTTGAATTCTTCTTCTTCAGTATGAGCCATCAACACCTTTTCCTTTTGTGGTACTAAATGCGTTTCTTCAATAGAGGATTCACTGTAAAAATCAGAATCAGAATCAGAATAATGTGGGAATTCACAGTTTTCTGAGTCTGAGCATGCACAAGCTTGCATATGTGCATGTAAATCTTCAACAGATGATTCTGCTGAAGAGCTAAAGGAGTCAGCAGATGACTCTTCTAGTTCTTTTTGCTGTAAATGTTCTGTGATTGAAACATTTGGGCAGTGATTTGTCTCATGGATTTTGGACCCACACTTTTTTCATTGTGTTTGGGTCTCTATTTTAACAGCTTTATCATGTCTGTTCGGAGGCTGATTTTTCTTGCCTCTGTTTTTCTTTGATTCTTCACCCACTAGACATCTATTGGATGTATGCCCCGTCTTGCCACAAAGCCAACAGGTCAGCTTATTCCATTTTTCTTATTTGGATGTATGCAGGTGTATATCTGAAGGCTTATAATAGTGTGTCCTATGCACATACCTGTAATGTCCCTTTTTGGTCTTTGTAGGGACTTTTCTTCTTGAGGATCGACCTTTATTGCTATAGAATTTGGCAGTCTGCTTATATTCCTTTTTGGCTCTCTTTTTGGCTTTCCTCTTTCTAACCAAAGGATCATCAATGGTTAGACCATATTTACTGCAGATAGATTTACTATCTGGAAGCCTTGACAATTTTCTAAGGATCTATTTACCTTAGAACTAGTGCACAAACTGACCAATGTTTTTGTAATGAGAGAATAAATTTCTCCCCAGGTATACGATTCAAAAGGTAATTGAAATACTTCTTGCAGTTTAATATAATCAACAAATCTAGATGGCAGGGCTACAAGGTATACCTGTTTCCATAATAAATTTTTAGAATCTTTCACTTCATATATTTTTTTGTACCCAATCTTTATGAAAGTCTTCAAATGGTGACATTTTTATGCATTTGAGGTTCATTAATATAACCTCATGTTTGTCAGCCAACTCTTCTTCAGAGCCACACCAGTGCTCTAAGATCATCGAAGTCAAAGCTCTGATCATATTACTTTGAACTGATCCATCTGAATTATGAGTGATATTTCCTTCTGCATCCTTAAGACATTCTTCTTCCATCTTAGCTATTAACACTGGGGATGATTCATTTTCCTACCATCTGAGAAGTCTTCCTGTGAAACACTGTATGATGGTCTTACATGCTTCAATTTCACTCTTACCCCTGAGACACATTAGCTTATATTCAGAAAACATTACATCAATTAGTTGTCTGTTTTGACCAATGCTAAGATTATCAATATTCCATTCCTTATGGGATTCTGGGAAGAATGTATGTGTCTCTGGAAGTTTTCCTTTTCCAGCTAGATCCGGTGCCAGGTATTGATTGAACCGATTTTCTAAAGGTTCATAGATAGGAAGGACCTTGGCTGTTGCTTCTTCTTCCTCGAATAATGATGCCAGAGAAATGTGTTCTGATAATTCTTCTTTTTGTGAAACTACAGTTTCTTTGGGAAGCAAGAATGGAAACCTATCCACTGGTTTGACAGGGTCTTGTATCTTTACACTTCTTTTGTGAAAAAAGGAATCTGGAACTGGTTTGTCTATTTTTGATACCGACATCTAATTCCTACTTTTTCTACCAATTCACTTATTATTCCCTTAGTAGAATCAAATTGTTCTACCATTTTTTCTCCTACTTCTTCTATCTTGTTCGAAGATTCTCTAGTGCATCCTCTAACAACTGAAAATGTATACTGTACATCATTAAAAAAATTATTTACATCATTCAAAGAAACTTGCATAGCATCAAATTGATCTTTAATCTTTGCATACTTTATCACATTCATTTCCAGACCCTTAATGGCTGTGTTTGTCCAGTTTAACTGTTCACTGGTCTTTTGTATTTTGCCATCTATCCCCAAGGCAGTATCATGTTTTAATACTATAGGAATGGCTTTTGCAGAATTTTGACCTTCTCCTAAGACAATACCTTTATAAGGAGGGAAAGTAGTTACTGTCTCAACCTTACTACCATCTAAGGCTGACCAGGAGTGAAGTAATGAAGTGGAGGCCTTATCACCTGCCATCATAACACCTTTTGTCTATCTCATGTTCTTCTAGGAATAGAAGGATATCCAGGAATTTGTTTCTTCCATATACTCTTTCCATTCTTGAGACAGTTTAATATTTTCTTTAACAGTATGAGTAAGACCAAAAGATTCAGCTTCTGGATGAGTGAGAAGATCCCAATTTAGCATGGTTTTCATCTATGCACTTCCAATTTTATGCTTGGGACAACCATCCATTAATGTGAGAAACTTTTGCATTTCCATGACGGTTGGTTTTTTATAATCTTGTGGAATCGGGCCAAATCTTGAATCAGGGATAAGTCCATTTTCTTGCTCTAGAAACCCAAGCCCATATCTAGGCTTTGCTGGCCTCATGGTATTGAAGATTGTTGTCAGCCTTGGGTCTTCATTTTCCAAGGTAGTGATTTCATGTATCATCAGGATGTGTTCAGCTTCATGGGGAAATGGTATATCTAAACACTTTGGATTTGAACAAGGATTTATAGAAGTGGTAGGTGGAGCTTCTCCTGTCCTAGGATTATGATTTTCATGCATGACAATATCAGCAAGATGACTGAGGTTAACTGGGAAATGACACTCTGGACACTTGACTTCAAGAGAGGAAAAATTTACTAATTGCGCAAATTCGAATAATGAGATGTGTTTACAGGAGTTTGAACTACTGGAACAAGCGGTATCTACAAGTTCAGGATTTCTGTACAATGGTGAACTTCTGCACATTTGATCTATTCTTCGTCTATCAATAGTTGATCTTCGAGGAAAGGAAAGAATAGCAGAAGAGGGTTCTTCTCTAATGTCAGCAGAAGTAATTTTCTTTATGGCAGGAGGCTTTGGATTGGATACTACCCAGTGTTCTGGGAAATTAAGGTCTTCCCACTTAATAGTTTGGTGTTCAATCTTTTGATTTCGAGAATCTGTCAACACCACTACACTTGCTTTTGACTCTTTGCTGGGGGCATGTAAGACTGCAGGATAAAGGGTGTTTGTATGACGGAAGCAACCTCTGGTTTGTATAGCAATATTGTGTCTCTTTTTGGCCATATCAAATCCAGTTGTTTGGATTTGTAACTGAAGAATATTTTCAATTGTTTCATCGAAAACATATATGGAGAAATTAGGATAACAATCGAAATAAATAGGGCCATTGGACGGAGGAGCTACAATCCCACCTATCAATGAGTTAGTGTATTTGTTATAGGTCAAATCTCGAATAGTGGCTAAGACAAATGTGTTTAGACCCTGATGCGTTAAAGCATGTATACCAATGCGGATGCATCCTAGATGAAGCTATTGAGTTTTTAGTCTTTTTGCCTCGGCTTGAAGTTGTTTGGAATTTAAAAGAGGAATGGATTGTACACAGTCGGAATTTTCTTGAATCTGACTTATAGATTCCTTAATGGAAATTCTAGTTGCGGCTTTTAAATGAAAAGCAGACAAGTCTGAGTAAACTTCAGATCTCATTTATGACATAGGAGGTATGGACTGTGAAGGAGATTTGGTTCTCCTTAATTGCCTCCACCTATTTACTAAATCACTTGGCAGATTATGTGCATTACCCAATCCAAGAACAAATAATAATAGATTTTGTGCCTGTGTGTGGTTTCAATGTTTTTCGCCACTGTTATGGCAGGGACGAGGCCATGGACAGCCGTAGGGGCACCATGACTGGTGTTGTAACTGAATCTTGTAAGCCTGAAATTTCAAAACTTCTCTTAGACAAACTTGTATTAAAAAAAAATCACTTGCAAAAACCTGCTTGTCAGCTTAATATAAACCTGCACTTGCAAAAAGATCTTTTATTCCTTATCAAATGTGTAGTGTGTCCAACTGTAGGTTGTCAATATTTCTGGTCATTTCAAATTGGGTCGGTATGCTTCTATTGAAGTTGTAGGTACAGTTGTAGAAACTGCTTTGTTGACTGAGATTTCAAACAAGGATCATAACATTATTGATGAACTTCATGTCATGGAAAATGAAGCATTTTAAAAAAACGCAGAGTTATTCAGACAACGAGTTTTAAATGAACATTCTGAACAAATGGAGTAGAAATTTAAATCAACATCTACACTGAAATCAATTCAAATTCTATGTCTATCTCCCTCCCTCTCTCCTTCTCTCTCTCCCCCTCCCTCTCTACCCCGTCTCTCTCTCCCCACCTCTCCCTCCCTTTCTTTATCTTTCTCTTCTTCTCTCTCCCCTGCTCCATCTGTATCGATATCTCCCTCCATCTCTCTGTGTTTGTCTCTCTATCTCAACCCCCTAAACACATGTCACGTTTTCTCTCTCTCTCTCTCTCCCTTTCTTTGTCTCTCTCTTCTTCCCTCTTGACCCCTCCATCTATATCTCTATCTCCCTTTGTCTCTCCTTCTTTATCTCTCTATATTATTCCACATACACTCTTTCTCTGTCCATATCTATCTATTTATGTATCTCTCCCTCTTCCTCTCCCTCTCTATCTCTTCCCCTTCTCTCTCTCTCTCTCTCTCTCTCAGCCCCCAAACATACACACTCTCTCTCCATATCTATCTATCTATCTCTATCTCTCTCCCTCCCTCTTCCTCTCTCTCTCCCTCTTCCTCTCTCTCTCTCCGTCTCTCTTTCTCTCTCTTCCCCTTTTAGTTTGTACTCTTGTCTCCTTGATCTCTTTTGGTTGTTACCCTTGGATCTTAGTCCCGTGGGATCTCCTTTATTGACCATTTGGTTCTAGGGTGGTACTACTTGGGAAACCCTAACTTGGGTGGGTGGTTCTGCTCCTTTGCCCGCACATACTACTCCCTTTCCATTCACTATACCCCCATTCATTATTTCTCCCACCTCGGTCCACATTCCCATTTTCGGTCCACATAGGGTTAGCCTCCCTCTCCCCTTGCTTCCACCTTGATTCAGGCCTAGAATGATGCCACAGAGGTTGAAGCAACTAAAAAATAAGAAGAAGCATAATTGGCCACATTTAATAGGAAATTGTACCACAAAATCCAAAAGATGGCCAACATAAAAATAGTTATCACGTTGGAAAAAAAACAACACATGAGCCCTACCCCATCCATGGCCATCACCCTGGTTCCATAGGCCCTAGATGAGTTTCTTCTATCATTTAGGAACCCATGATTGTCCCAACCCCTGGAGGGCAATGAACTGCCTGCCTCAAAGGGGGTAATCGTTGCTCTATTATACACATCATGTACACATCATGCTCTTGTCCTTTGAGCCCCAGGCAGTTAATTAAAGAAAATTCATAAAAGGTAAAATGCATATAAAGAAGGGTGCAAAAATCAAGGTCGGGGCAGCTCATGTACCATGACTACTCCCTCCTATACATTATATACCAGGTATGGTCTTCCCCTTATCTAGTCACCCCTATGCCCCATTATGTGGCCCAGGGCTGCCCCTCTCTTTCCCTATTCCATATCACCTATTTGTCACTTGCCACTCCCATTAAAAGGATGTACCTTGGGCATCCTATCCCCTCTCAGGCCTAAAACCATGTAATAAGGTACTTGGCTAACCCCCTTTGGAACTTGGAGACACTAGCACATGCCAAAGGCCACTACAAAAGGGCATGCCATTATGAAGTGCCCACTTTGCTATCCATGATTTGTAAGCTCTTTTACATGATTATTCTAGTGACTGATTGTATTGGAAGCCTAGGGGATACATCAGATCTTATGCAGGATTGCTGGTGGTTTCCATTTGGGTTTGGCTTCCCTATATGGGACCCTGACTCCCAAAGGTCCACATTGGCACATGTAGGGTGTGCATAGAGATCCATGTGCCTCCATAGCAACAAACAACACTCCATATATCTTCATGGATGTTCACAGACTACTAACAATCCATTTTTGGGATGATGGTGACATGATTGGTACACTATGCCAAACATGCCACCACAGGAGCCCCACACTCTTGGCAGGTGTCCCAACACTTGTACGATGTTATGGTAGCATTCATTCCACCACTTGGACCATTGTGGAGGATCTACAGACATCTCCGATTCATATGGAGACCCATGGAGTCATTGATGTGTCTTTAGACCCACTAAGAGCACAACATGTATTCTACTTGGAAAACAAGGGGCCACCCCCTTGTCCATCATATTATGAGGAATTTATTCCTCAATATGGCACTTCAAGATGTTATTGAGCCTTTGGAGGGCCCTACGACATGCACACATCATTATTTGGCACCTTATGATGCTTGTTTTTACATTATGAGCTAGTATGGTGTCCTTGTCACCAATACAAGTTATTATTTACACATTATTTTATCATTAGGAGCCCATAGGCTAATTCAAACTCCTTAGGAGGATATATATTGATGTTAGATACATTCATTTGTATCATCACTTGACTTGGGATCTCTCTATCTTTAGAGAACTTCACATTTTTTCCTTGGAGGATTATTTTGGAGGATGGATGAATTTTGATGTATGGATTTGGGTTATTTCTATCTTGGAGCTTCATATTTGCAAAAAAAAATCTAGTTGGATATATTCTATAATTTTGTAAGTAAATTTTGACGTGGTTATTCTTGTTGGTGCATACCGCTAAAATTAGGGCTAGTTGTTGCACAATTGAAATGCAGAATTAAGTATGTTTTAGCTAATTTAATGTATGGGCCAATGTTATATGAATGAAATGTCCTAGAGATTTATTTGTCTCAATAGGCTTGCATCCTTTTCTTTGAAGTATAAATGCTTGAAGGTCAATTTTCTTTTCTTTCTCTCAACATTGGATGAAGCTGACTTTTCGGGCCTCCTTGATCAAGAAACAAAGTTATTACTCATCATTATCCTTGACTCCATATCCCAAAGTGAATTAGGCATTGGTCCCTAAAAAGGGTGATCATTTTAACCCTTCTTTTACCATTTCCCCCCCTTTTCCCCAATTCTAGCCCCATTAGGTCACCTAGGGCATCAATTTCTCAGAAATTGACCCAAGGAAAAACTTTGAATTCCTCTAGGCTACTGCATTGGTGGGTCCTCTCTCTCTCCTCCACATTTGAGGAAATTCTGACGGTGGAATCTTTAGAAATCCATAGCCCTAGCTCTAGGTCCAAATTTTTCCTAGGCATCACCAAGGCTAGACATTAATTGGATCAATTCACCTTTTGAAGTAAACATTATTGTTTAACCCTTTCCCCTCACCTTGTACGGGAGAGGAACATCATTGGATGTTACATTCCATCCCTAAAACTGGGCTGGCTCCACTTGGCTCCATGTGGTCCCACTTATCGAAAAACACTATTTGTCAAAGACCATTTGGGAGTCCAAGTTTCTGTTGTAGCGACTTCAACACCTCCAATATTTTGCTCTGTACTCAAATTTTGGAGCCTACTATGGATCCTGTGATCAATCCTTATTTAGTCACTTATTTGGTAAGTTGATGATCTCAAGCTTCCCTCTTCGGTCGTAAGAGTTGTTCACGCTTTTATCTTTCTATAGCACATGTCATCTTTGGGCAAGGGATTATCACTCGTCATGCAAAGGGAATGTTTGTTTTTGCTTCAGGGGGAAATCTTTGTGATAATGGGTTGTTCTCACCACATAGACATGTTTCACACTCATATAACACACTAACTGCACAATGTGCAAAAAGCCCAACCTCTCTTAGCATTCAAAAATACGCAGTGGGTTTCCCCAGTGTCCTTCCCTCAATCGGAAATCATTGTCTCCAGAAACTGCATAGTTTTGTCCCTTAGTTGTCCTGTTTTCCTTGCATCCTAAAACTGCGCAGAGCTGTCCTCCCAAGACATCATCCCGCAACAGTGCCTTGCATCCTAAAACTGCACAGTTTGTCCCCCAGCTGCTCAGTCTGCCTTGCATCATGAAACTGTGTAGATGTGTCCTCCCAGGGCTTCATCCTGTAGCAATCATTGTCCACTGAAACTGCACATATGTGTCTCTCAGTGAACACAAGAATGATGACATGCTAGAGGACTCTCAAGGAGCTGAAGAAGAAGATAAGAAAACCAAGGAACCCAAGGTATGATAGAAGATCAGGACCACATAAAGACTCAATCTAATGCACAACCCTTTGGAGGGAAAGTATGGAAAACGAAGCACATCTTTTGAAATACTCCTTTAGTATAGCTTGAAGGACTTCTTATCATTGTCATATCATTCTGTCTTCAATGGCATTCATGGTTGCAAGCACTGAAAGTCATTCCATATGTTTCCTCTACGTGTCTTGCACCCTTTCGCTTGTTGGATTAATTGTCATCTTTTGACATGTTTGGTTGTTATGTCATGTTTGTGAACAGTTCTAGCAACCATGAAGGTTGGTCTTTGTGTATACAAGTTGTCCTAACCATGTGAAAACCTATCACACTCATATGCAAAGTTATAAGCACCGTCGAGCAAGTGTCGTTACGGACATCCAAAGTTGTATCCCAAGTGTCACACTTGTCGTTTTCAGAACTAGACAGTCTCACAGAGGGTCATTTCTTGCTATGTTTTCATGGTGGTCAATGTTGTCATGTTGTCGAAGTATGCTAAGTGTGTGATCACAATGTCGAGTCATCACAAGTTCACTTGCCTCTCACACTTAGCCATTTTCTTGAAAATCTCTTGACAGAACAACTTCACTTCATTGGGCCCCGACTAAGCTGCACTAAGTAGTCTCAACCCTCAATGGTGATGCTCTACTGCCTGGAACTATAGAGTGCTTGAGGTTGTCCTTTGGGTCAGTTGCATTGCGCAATCTCAAAAGTGAACAACTTATCTTCCTTCCCAGAACTGTGTAGAAATTTCCTCACTTTCTATCCAAACTACTCACTTCACAAGAACATTTATAGAGCCTCCTTCCTGCTTGCTAGAACCCTGCATTGCGCAGAGACCTGAGCTTTAATTTCTACCCTAAATTGCACAGAGATGTCCTCGCAATGACTTCCCTCAACCAGGACTCACTGCTCTCAAAAACTGTGTAGAATTGTCCTCTGGTCCCTCTGCTATCCCACCTTGCCTTCTAGAAACTACGCAGGGGTTTCCCTTAGGGTCCCATCTTGCAGTTGCCATTGGTGTCCTTAACTGTGCAATTCTGCCTTCCAGTGGCCTTTGTGCAATTTTCCCCGACAGTGAAGACTGTGCCTCGGAGTTCCTTGTCCAAGACTGAGTTGTGTTTTGCGTAGTCTCAGTGACCATTCCTCCCTCCCTATCACCTTGAATTATGCAGTGCACAGTAGCTAAGTACTCTTCCCAACATGTCATCTATCCTGGGCTCGGAACACGGAAAACAATGCATCATGCTAGACTAGGAGGTTTTTGGATTTGATGTTGTCCTGTTATAAGTGAATTGCACGCACAAGTACACTGATAGGTCGTGGCGAGACGACGAACGGGGTGAACAAGGAGCGCACATACTAGAAAACTTACTTGCAGTTAGACGAACGAACAATGCACATCAAGTAGTAAGCGAAAGGAACACATGCATGGAACCATCTTGCAAGAACAAGGCCATTGAAGACCCTGCAACATCAAGCCATGCAGAGGAGAAGATAAAGCACACATGAGAGTACATACATCACTTCATAGTGCAACAGATTGACATGGACACCACAACCATCTAGTACATGTCAGCAGTGTCATGTCAATTTGTGTCATGAGTTGTCAAGGCCACATGACTACTATGGGCCATATTTTTTGTAACTAGATGTAATGTAAAGTGGACGTCCAATTGACACACACATGAAGATGAAGAGTCATGTTAGTTGAAAATTCATAGGAAGTTGAAAAGTCATGAGGGTAGTCCATGAGTGACAAGGGTCAAGCATCACCCTTGGCTATATATACCCCTCCCATTTTATGAGCAAGGAATTTTCACCTTGGCTTCTCCCACATAGCCTTGAGAGTTTACAATCACTTCTTTGAGGAGCGAGGAGTGGCTCCAATGTCCCACTACTAGGATAGTGATTTATGGTGTACATATGTGTCTTGGGACTTTTTCTTAATTCATAAGCATGTTAAGGCCAACACATTTCCATGCATGTTTTGTAGATGTTTGTAAGACTATTCTTTCGGCATTTGTAATGCATGGCTATTTCGCCTGTACTAAGATAGTGGAACTACTTCAGTTGTTTTAATACTTATATTGTTGGGAATGTGTTGCATTTGTTATCACCGCTGTCTCATCCCTGTGGGCTACTCCGCGGGATACTAGACAAACAACCTTTGTGTATTGGTTATCATCACTATCACTTCCTTGTGGACTACTTCACAACATACTTGTTGTAGTGTTTTCTTCTCAAAGATGTATGAAAAGAACCCACTTAAGATTGTGGATGAAAAACAATTTCAACAATAGAAATGGCTGCTAAACATTGTAGATCTGCAGCAACTAATAGAAACAAAACCTACCAAAATTAGTATCTATGCCACAATCATAGTTAAACAACAAAACAAAAGAGTAATAAATCCAATCATCCAATGGAAACTAGATATACAAAGAATAGTTTTTATTATAACACATGTGAAGGGAACAAATAGATGTTACCAGTCCCCCTTTATGGAATGGGTTCTTGGCTATCCTCAAACATCTTCAACTTGTGTAGAGTCTCTCTCATTTATAATGTATAAACCCAACAAAAATATGGTGTGCAATAATGAAAATAATTAGAGTTACAATAGTGAGTGCAACAATGAAAATAATCAAAAGTGAATAATAGATGGAAAACCCTTTTATTTATAACAAAATATTGAGTTATCCTCAAAATTTAATGAGCAATAATAAAATATTATTGATCCCATTCTTGGAATAACCACTTGGAATATTTTATTATATTTGGTTAGGAGGGGAAAAGTATTTAAACTTTTATTTAGAAATAATAAATAAATAAATGATTTATTTATTATCTCGAGGAATTAGTTAAGGAATAATAAACAAATAAGGATTTATTGAATTATTCCCAAGGGATTTAGCCAAATTTGAAAAAGAATGATAATTAATTAGTGATTAATTAATTATTATTAGAGAAGAATAAGATAATTAATGATTTATTTGTTTATTTTGTTAGACCAGAGCATACATAACACATAGCGGATTTATACTCAGAGACTTAGATGGCAATAGCAGAGAATAATTTCAGAGACAGAAAAATGGAGAAACAACGAGATTACTCAGTCAAAAACAACGAAATAGATAAAACAATCACTGGAGAACAGAAATCACTTTGCATTACATAATAGGCTTGGGCCTTGGCTTGCTTGCTTTGGCTAGAGAAATTACAAATTTATAGAGGCAGAAGAAGGATCTGGAATCCTGTATGTGACTCGGATGGAGATCTGGAATGATCTAGAAACTACTGGTGGTGTAGGAGGATCTAGAATCCTGCATGTGATTCTAGAAACTAATGGTGGTGTAGAAAGATCTAGAATCCTGGAGATTTAGAAAGATCTGATCTAGAATCCTCCGTGAATTTGGCTTCACACTTAACATTCTCCCACTTGAAGCCAAATAAGAGTGATCAAGTCACACCGAGTCCTACCATGCCTCTACATAACTCATGTTTATTTCGTGGTAGAATCTTAGTGAGCATATCAGCAGGGTTCCTATCTATATGGATATTTTCCAAGGATAACTGTTCTTCCTCCAACACATGCCGGATCCAATGGTACCTTAAGTCAATGTGCTTGGTTTTTGAATGAAATGCTGGGTTTTTCGCCAAGTGAATGGCACTCTGACTATCAAAATATAACACATACTTGTCCTGCTTTATTCTTATCTCTCCTAGGAATCGTTGTATCCACAACATCTCTTTACAAGCTTCTGTTGCAACTATGTACTTTACTTCTGTTGTAGAGAGGGCTACTATTCTTTGTAGCCTTAACACCCAAGATACTGCTGCACCTGCAAAATTATACAAATAACCTGTAGTGGACTTTCTGGTATCCATATCTTTAGCCATATCCACATCGGTAAATCCTTCAAGCACAGTCTCATCATGACCAAAACATAAACAATAATGACTAGTACCCTTGAGATACCTTAAAATCCATTTTACTACTTTCCAATGTTGTTTGCCTAGATTGATAAGAAACCTGCTCACTACTCCCACTGAATATGCAATGTCTGGTCGTGTGCATACCATGGCATACATCAAACTGCCAACTGCTGAAGCATAAGGAATTCTGCTCATCTCTTCTTTCTCTTTGTCATTACTAGGACATAATTCAGTACTCAGCTTGAAGTGGGCTGCAAGGGGTGTACCAACTGGCTTGGCATCCTTCATATTAAACCTGTCAAGCACCTTCTCAATATATTTTTCTTGTGACAGCCACAACCTTTTGTTTTTCCTGTCATGCATAATCCGCATGCCCAATATCTGTTGTGCCGGTCCCAAATACTTCATTGCAAATTTGCTACCCAAATCTTTCTTCAACCTATTGATCTTATTCTTATCATGCCCAACAATCAACATGTCATCCAAATATAACAATAATATGATATACTTTCCTTGATCATACCTCTTGATATAGATACAATGGTCAGCTTCCAACCTTTGAAAACCATGTTCCAACATGAATGAATCAAATTTCTTGTACCATTGTTGAGTTGCCTGTTTCAACCCATAGAGACTCTTATTCAACCTACAAACAAGGCCTTCTTTGCCTTTTTCTATGAAGTCTTCTGGCTGCTCCATATAAATTTCTTCCTCCAATTCACCATGAAGGAAAGCAGTTTTTACATCTAACTGTTCACATTCTAGGTCTAAAGCAGCAACTAGACCAAGAATGACTCTAATGGATGACATTTTAACAGCAGGTGAGAAAATTTCAGTGAAGTCAATACCTTCTTTTTGGGCAAAACCTTTCACCACCAGTCTTGCTTTATACCTCTCCTTCTTTTCGTCACCTTCATGCTTAATCCTGTAAACCCATTTGTTTTGTAGAGCCTTTCTACCTTTTGGGAGGTTTACCAACTCCCAAGTTTTATTTTCCTGCAAAGAGTTCATTTCTTCTTCCATTGCTTTCTTCCATCCTTTACTGTGCTCGACTTTACAAGCTTCTTGAAAACAATTAGGTTCACCTTCATCAGTCAACAAAATATAGTTTGAAGGAGGATACCTTTGTGAAGGCTTATGAGGCCTAGAAGATCTGCGAACCAACTGTGGTGGTGCATTATCAGGTTGAATCTCCTGTAAAGGTTCCTGCAAGATTCCTTCTTCTTCTTGTTCATTATTTTCCACTTGTTGTTCTTTATGCTCCTGAATTTGCTGTTCATTTTCTTGTATTGGTGGTATGTTTTCCTGCTGCTCTTCAAACCTGTCAATAACCTTCTTGACCTCCAACTCACCTACAGTCCTCTTGAACATTTCTGACTCATTAAATATAACATCCCTGCTTCTAATAATTTTATGTTTGACTGGATCCCATAGACGATAACCACGGTCTTCATCGACATATCCCAAAAAAATGCATTTCATAGATTTATCATCTAGCTTAGTTCTATTTTCTTTGGGAATATGTACGAATGCTTCACATCCAAAGATTTTCAAGTGAGAATAATTCAAATTCTTACCAGTCCAAACTTCTTCAGGGATACCACAATCCAACGCTGTAGTTGGAGATCTATTTATGAGGTAGCAAGTGGTCCTGACTGCTTCAGCCCAAAAATTCTTCTCCAAACCGGAATTGGACAACATACTTCGTACCTTTTCCATAATGGTGCAATTCATCCTTTCTGCGACACCATTTCTTTTAGGAGTACCAGGCACAGTCTTCTCATGCTTTATGCCAAACCTGTTACAATATTCCTTAAATGCATTTGAGCAATATTCTTCACCATTATCTGTTCTTAAACACTTCAACAATTTGTTAGTCTCTCTTTCAACAGCAACATGGAAATTTTGAAATATTCCAAACACTTCACTTTATTTTTCATAGGATATGCCCAAACTTTCCTGGATGCATCATCTATGAATGTTACAAAATATGATGCTCCTCCTAATGATTTGATGTTAACAGGCCCAAACACATCCAAGTGTACCAATTCTAACACATTTTTCTTTCTGTCATGGCCACCTCTAAGGAATGAAACCCTTCTTTGTCTACCATATATGCAATGCTCACAAAGATCAAGATTGTATAATTTCAAACTTGGTAATAAATTTTTATCAACAAGGATTTTTAAGCCCTTCTTGCTCATGTGACCCAAACGCTTATGCCACAGATCTGCTGAATTTCCTTCTTTTGTGACAACAGCCAAATCTGATTTTCCTATTAGTGTCTTCAATGTGTATAATGTTCCTATCTTGGGTCCTTTGGCCACGACCAATGCACCTTTGCTAATTTTCCAGCCTCCTTTTCCAAAGCTTGTCGAATAGCCTTCATCATCCAGCCGTCCCATAGAGATTAAACTCATGCGCATTTTTGGTACATGCCTGACTTGTTTCAACAATATATTTTGTCCATCTTTCATCTTGATTTGGACATCTCCCACTCCAACAATACTACAAAAATGATTATTCCCCAAATGCACTCTACCATAATCACCGGGATTATATGAAACAAAACTATCTTTGCATGGGGTTACATGGTGAGATGCCCCAGAGTCAAGGATCCAATCAAAGCTACTACTAGATGTATATACACATGCATCCTCTACTGAAACAGTAAACAACACATCACCATCTGTGGCTACAGCAGTAGTCTCACCTTCATTTGTGTTGGATGACTTGTGATTTGTACTAGACAGTCTCTGATCCTTTTGTCCTTTCTTCCAGAATTGACATTCTTTCTTCATGTGCCCGGGTTTGCCACAATGAAAGCAGATGATTCTGCCTCTCCTTGATTTTGATCAGCCTCTCGATCTTGATCGCCCTTTCCGGCCTCAATCCATTCTCCTACCACGATCAACTAGAGCTAGAGCCTCTCCTCCCTGGTTTTCCGCAATTGACTTGCGTACAGCTCCTCGTTCATTAAACTGCTGATGACATCATCAAACTTCAGGGTCCATGTACTTGTTGAAGTACTCAGAGCTACAATTAAATTTTCCCAGCTATCTGGCATAGAACAAATTAGCAAAATAACTCTAATTTCATCATCTAAAATGATTTTAACAGAGGCAAGTTTATTAGTAATAATATTAAATGCATTCAAGTGCTCAGCAACTGAAGCACCCTCCTTCATTTTGAGATTATAAAGCTTCTTCATCAATAACACTTTGTTTGATGTTGTGTTCTTCTCATATAGATCATGGAGCTTCTTCCATAATCCTTATGCCGTATTTTCTCCAGACACATTGAAATAAACATTCTTTGCTAAATATTGGCGGATTGTTGCAATAGCCTTTCTATCTAACTTATTCCACTCTTCATTTATCATCAGTGAGGGTTTTTTTGTTGTGCCCTCAATCAGCAAATACTGATCCTTTAAAATCAGTATATCCTCCATCTGTGATTTCCATAGGGCAAAATTAGCCCCGCTCAACTTCTCCATATATGTCACTGTTGTCTCCATTTTCAATCAAATTCACGCCCCAAAATACAAAAAAGATCCACTTAAAAATAAAACTTTAATTATTACTCTTTAAAATTTAGTAATAATGACCTTCCTCCTTTTAAAATACCCTTTTCAAAATTCCTGCTCCTTTTTAAAATATACTTTTCAAAATTCCAACATATAATTATATATGTTTCATAATAAATATAAAAACATATATAATGTTTTAACCTTTTCACATTTAACACATACATATGTTGGTTTGTGAAAAGAAACTTGACGTATATGTGCAAGCTTGATGTAAAAAAAAACTTACGAACACCACGTTTCAACTCCAAACTCCACGGATCTCCACTTTTCAAACTCCAGCAACACGTTTCAACATAGATCCATGACCTTGTTTTTCTTGCAGCAACTGTCTTTTAGTTCCAGCGTTCCTCAGCTATTTCCTGGACAAATCCTTCAACAGCTCTAGGGGTAACAACCAACGTTTTAACGAACGCTGCCAGAGCAAGGTGATGGCACTAAGTGGCTTGCACGATGGATATTCGAACCTAGCTCTGATACCAGTTGTTAGACCAGAGCATACATAACACACAACGGATTTATACTCAGAGACTTAGATGGAAATAGCAGAGAATAATTTCAGAGACAGACAAATGGAGAAACAACAAGATTACTCAGTTAGAAACAATGGAATAGATAAAACAATCACTGGAGAACAGAAATCACTTTGCATTACATAATAGGCTTGGGCCTTGGCTTGCTTGCTTTGGCCAGAGAAATTACAAATTTATAGAGGCAGAAGAAGGATCTAGAATCCTGTATGTGACTCGGATGGAGATCTCTAGAAACTACTGGCGTTGTAGGAGGATCTAGAATCCTGCATGTGATTCTAGAAACTAATGGCGGTGTAGAAAGATCTAGAATCCTGGAGATCTAGAATGATCTGATCTAGAATCCTCCGTGAATTTGGCTTCACACTTAACATATTTTTCATGATTGGGTCAAATATGACAAGGAATAATAATTGAACAATGGTTTAATTAAATATTCCTAGAAGAAAATCAAATAAATAATGATTTATTTAATTATTCTTCATGGGTTTAACTATAAATTACTTAACAAATGTGGTTTATTAAGTAATTTCTCACAGTGAAAGCAATTTTACTATGGTAAAATTAGATTTACATGGTGTACTTCGATCCATCTTGTAAATTAGGGTAGATGATCAATTTTTTGGTGATAACAGATTTCCCCCCAACGTACGATTGTTGTTGGAAATACTTGTGGGGTGAATCAGTATTTCTTTTTTTAAATTGTTCTTGTTATTACCAAAACATATATATGTATGGAACACAGGAATAGATAATTGTAAATAATGCTTTTATTGACACAAACAGTGCAATGAAATAAATACAATATAAATCTATATATAGCCAGTTGCAATTAGTTGCCAAGCTCCAACTTGGACTTCAATGGGGCTCCAACCTCCAAAGCACCAACTCTGTCTTGCACTAATTCTGCACTTAGGAGCACCAACTCCCAAGGATTTCAATCCTGTTTAGTTCAGAGGCTCCAACCACTTGGGCTCCAACCCAAACCTGGTATAAACTGTTTTGCTACAGTTTTCTGCACCCAACCCTGCTGAGCTTCTGCCTTTCTCCAGTTCTCCTGCTTCTCTGATCTCTCCTCCCTCTTACTTGTTCTTCGGCTTCCTCTCTTACAAATTATGCATTCATCAATCGCACTTCACCTTGTTTTTCTGTTTTTATGTGTTTCAGACACCTCTGACTGATCATTTTCACTTTCCACCACCTCTTTGGCTTCCTCCTCCATCGCTGTAGATTCGTCTGCCTCGCTTGATCTTCCGACTTCCCTCCTTGGTCACTCTGGCTTCCTCTACTCTAGATTTCCATTCCACTTCTTGGCTTTATGGTCACCAAGTGTTAAAACTGTAACACAAACCCATTTTTTCATTAATAATAGGCATCCACTGAGACTGTTTCACTTAACGGACATGCCACGTCCTATCGCTATTGCAATCGGCCTGATTTTAGCCTTCTGAGCTATCGTTCAGGCTTCCTGAACCATCCAAAGCATCCCTTAGTGTATTGCTGCCTCCAAACGCCGTGCAAACCAAATATACAATTACACGGGAAATAGGAGTAAAAACAGGCAAAAAGGACTAAAGGGTGGACTTCAAAAAATATTACACCCGCACCTAAACTGTATCGGATCCGCTCCTCCACAGTTTTATCGCAATCGGTGCTTTAGTGTGGCAAGGCTTCATAATATATGCGATATGTGATGGATGCGATGATAGATTAACTCATATTGCAATGTGCGGCGGGTCCGCGTGGATCTGTATGCTCCTCGAATATCTCCTAGTTGTTGAATTGGCTTTGACTTTATGGCTCCAGATTTGGTCCATGTGAGAAAAATACAACATGCACAAGGAAAATTGTTCATGTATCAGCAACATTTCTCGGAGCCTTTGTCCAAATTAATAAAGGAAACTGAGAAGTGTAATCCTGTAACAACAACTTCAAGAGACCACTTAAACCTGAAACAACCCATATTATCAATTTTTATAAAAAAATCAGACAGTAGTTCCAATGCCAAATTATAAGCAAAATTAGACTAAGAAGGTGACATTTAGAAAAGGACATACTTAGATAAATAATGGTTGTTACAGTGGTAAAATGTGGTCTTGTTGGTCAAAAAGGGAGAAAAAGGAATAAGAAAGTGAATGCAAAAAGGTAACAATTCCATGGCCCAACATCTCCCCCCAGCTTAAGCATGTGCATGTCCTCGTGCAGACCCTTGTGATTGGTTCCTAACATGTTGAGAGTGTAGTTATGAGAAATCATAGGACTTTGTAGTGTCCTCTGCTTTTCCCCTATGACCTTGAGAAAGGACCAACTCCATTTCCAATAATTTATTAGTGAAGTGATATGGGTGCCGATACTGATAAGTTGGAAGACAAACAAGAGGAAACATAAATCTAAGTCAAATCCATCCGGGGCCACTCCTCTTAATGCAATCCACATACTCAGGAACTCTAGAAAGAGCTTGTATACAATTTTGATGACAATAGGGATCTTCTTCCCTGAGCTCATTTCAAAAAATATTCCACCTTAGCTTAATCCCTTCTAATTCATTAGCTCTTATCCCCTAAATATTCCTAAGGCATTTCTATAAAATCGAACCCCAATATTCCATTACTAATGCTTGGGTGGTTGGAAATTTCAATATCCGATTGTGTGCCCTAATGATAATATCAACAAAGTTAGTCTCATTTATGATGCACAACTTTACTTGTCCCTCGTTAGCTATTACAATGTCATATACATCTTTCCAAATTACCTGGTTTTCAGCAAAAGATAAAAAATACCTCAATTGAACATCCCCCACATAAGGTGTCAAATTGAAATACCTATCTCCAAAACAAGCAAGGTCATGAAAATATAATTCACACAGTAAATGACGTTATGAGAAATTAGCACTCTAAAAAGTTTCCAAGAGATCTTGAACTTTCCTTGTATTATATGGTAATTTCTCATTAAGGGCTTTCAATTAAAAGAAAATTTGTTTTATTGCAACTATAAAGGATAAGATGGAGAAGGAAGTTTGCAACTTGGTAAACTATCAATAAGCTCATACATAAAATTTTCTTTTGTTGTAACAACTACACCTATTCTTGCAATTCCTTCACTTGTATATTGCATGCTTCTTGAACCACCACAAAATATTTAATTCTTAATTTTCAGCCCATTCCTTCTTAAGACTGTTGACCATATCCTCATGTTGTTTTAGAAAAATAACTTCATCTTTAGGGAAGACTGCTAACTTCTTCTAATTTTGTACTTCCCTAAGAAGATATGTTGTTACAACCTTAGAGTCAATAATCTCTTCTTTATCCCCTTTCTCCTCTAGATGCATTATCTCAGCTATTGGTTCCTTTGTAACAACAATGTTGTTGATAGGTTCTTGTTTAGCAGTAGTCAAATTGATTTCAATTTACTATATTTTCGCTGCTAGTTCTTATGTAATAACAACATCATAAACATGTTCTTGTGGAGTAGCAGACTATTTTTCTTCTCTGTGCTCTGCTTCAACTGCTGGTTCTTGTGTAACAACAATGTTGTTAGTAGGTTCTTGTGGAGCAGTAGGTTGAATTTATTCATGCTTCCCTCCCACTTGAACTCCTACTAAGAAAATAATTAATTTTACAACTCTATCTTCCTTAAACAATTGTTGACACCCTCACATATTTTCATGGTTGTTTCAGTGGATGAAGTAATTCCTACTGCTTCTGATAACATGTCTAACCCATTTTCCTCTTAAATTGCAATTGTTCCTTAACCATGAAAATTTGTTTTCTGAAATATTAATTTTATTTTTTTTCAATTTGATGGATAAGGGGGTCGATCTCAGTCTTACCTAATAAAGGGGAAACCTCTTGTTATTTCATATATTTTTCTGCTATTGGTTCTCCTTCCTTATGTTGTTCATCGAATTCTTCCTTAAATTCTAGTGTAGCATTAGAGGCTTCAGGCATGGAGTCACCCACCTCTACATGGTCTTCCCGCTTTCTCTTATCCTACTGTTTCTCAAGCTACCCTGGTTAATATGTAATAATACATTTTTTGGGTTTTGGAGTAGTCTCTTGTGTAATAACTACTCACACCCTTTTCTTAGGGTTCCTTCCACCAATCGGCTTCTCCAATATTCTCTTCATTACCTTCACCTGTCCTGAGGCATCCTTGGTTTTCTTAGAAACCTTTCTTTCTTCAACTATTAGCTTAGGTACTATTGTCTCAATAGTTCCTTATTTTGGTTCTTCTTGTATAGGAAACCCATGATAGCTATTTTCCAATGATGTAGTGGACACCTGTTGTAAGGGCCTTTAGACCTAAATTTTCATCATACATTTTGTATCATGTAAATGAAAATAATACTTGGTAAATGTGTAATATGAAGTGATTGAATGTTGGTTGTGAATGGTTACAATCACTCCAATTATATGAACTATGTATAAATATACCCAAAGTCTAATAGAATGTTGGTCAGAATTCCTTCTTGATAATTTGTTGTCCTTTCTATATATGTGTGTGTGTGTTCTTGTTGTTACTAATTTAGCCTGTTCTTATTCATGTATATTTTTTGCTTACAACAATATGGAATGGTTTCCTCTCCATTTGGCTGGGTGACAACCACAACGAATGGAGGTGGTTCGAACTTGCAAGCGAAGAGGATGAATTAAAGAAGTTGCAAGTCAAATTTTTTAAAGGATGAAATTTAGGGTTCGTACATGTATGTGGACATTTCCAATGTTGAATTTGAAGACCTGCAAAAGTAGATGAATTTGCAAGAAGAAAAACCAAATGAACCTGCACAAAAGAAAATGAAAAAGATTAATTTGCAAGAGAAGAGATGCTTGTGAAAGATGTTGGTTGAAGAGATGTTCGAAGTTTGCAGATGCTTCTATATTGGAACTGAATACCTATTCGATAGCGCAGTATGGGGTAGATGTGTAAGTGTGTCCGTCTGGCTGAAATTTCACTAATGTCGGCCAAAAAAAAATAAAAATCTAAATAATGTCGGCTTAAACAATAAGTTACATAACCATGTAAATAAACAATTAAAAATTCATTAGCATAATGAAATTCATTTTATATTCATGGCACCAACTAGATTGGTGTTCTTTCTCAGTCATTAACACAACAAAATATGTCAGATATTAACATGGAAAATAAGCTATGATAGAATGGTTATACAACCGGAAGTAATGTGTTAGCTTGAAGTAATTACGCCGTAAGGCGTTTCCCTCTGAAATAAACTCCCCTTTTTGCACACCTGTCATCTTGTGCACCACAAGATTATATGTTAGATGATTGCAGAAGGTTCAGTCGTTCGATCAAGGTGGTTACCAATTCGTTGCAGAAACGGTTTGCAGAAACTCGATGTTCTTTCATTTTTATCGGTTGGGTTTGGGATGAATAGACCATTGTGATGCCTCAGTCCAAATATAAGGCCCATATTAGTGTGGCGCCATTCTTGTCTAGCCCAAACCATACTTTCTCACTTGTTTATGGGGCGGTCTGTCCTTGGTTAGTATTGGTTCTATTCGTTTTCGGTTTTGGTCTTGGATCTGGTCTTGTGTTAGTGGTTTCTTGCTCTCTCTTGTTCTGTCAAGTTTTCTTAAACTTCGTTGGAGGTCTTGCATGGTCCACTGACGACAGAAGCTTGGAGGAGGCTTTCAGCCCCTATGGCGAAGTCTTGGAATCCAAGGCAAAGCCATTATTTGTGTATTAATCTCTTGAATTCTCATGGTCATGTCCATCGGCGGTGGCGGTGGCGGTTCTTGCTATGGTGGTGGTGATTCTGATGGTGGTAGCTGGAGGAGATAGGCAATATGATGCTGCGCTAAGGTTTTTTTTGTCTGCAAGTGGTCTTATGTTTTGGTTCTGTAATAATCCTGTTGGTGGTAGAGCTATATGCTGGTAACTGTCCCTGGGCTTGGTATTTCGATGTTATGTAAACTCTGTCTGGTTTTTGATCTGGATCTCTGTTGCTCTCGATGAGCTGTATCGAAGCGGAAAATCTGGTTCTAATACGTCTGTAATTGCAATCTGAATATGCACTATATGGTTTTACTATCTCATGGTGGTTTTTTCCCAGGTTGCGAATTTCTAGTGTTTTAAAAATGACCTGGATATACAGTTTCACGCACTAGTTTTGGTTTCTGATGTCACATATAGATGCTTTATTTTTGGTTCAAGTATTCTTTAATGGTCCTCTGGATGGGGTGTTTTGATGGCAGGTCTCTGTAGCCTAGGGTTTGTTCTGTAACTCCCATTCTTGTCGTAAATTTTGTGTAATGGGTTTCTGCACACTGTTTCAATATAGATACTTATGTAACATTGGGCTTGTTCTGCTATTGGCTGAGCACTAATAAGTGCCTTCACACAGTATCGGCATGCCAATGCTCTCTATAACCTATAGGCCAGTTAGTTGCCAAACGGTAGATAGATCGGATGGGTTTGTGCATACTGTTTCAATATCGATACTTCTGTAACATTGGGCTGGTTCTGCTATTTGCTGAGCACTATTAAGTGCCTTCACACAAAGCGCTATGTGAATCGGCATGTCAATGCTCTCTTTGAAGCAGTAGGCCAGTTAGCTGCCAAATGGTAGATAGATTGGTTCTATTTTGTGTTGGAGTTTTAGGCTAGATCAGTGGTTTTGTGATGGTTGAGTAGGTTTAAATGTACAAAGTTCGGAATTTAGGCTATATCAGTGGTTTGTTAGGGTTTTTGAGGAATTTCGGTGGATTTTATTTTTGTTTATTTGCTTCTTTGGATTTCTTCAAAGACCATGTAATAATCCTGTTGATGGTAGAGCTATATGCTGGTAACTGTCCCTGGGCTTGGTATTTGATGTTCTGTAAACTTGCTTGCTTTTTCATCTGAGAAGCAGACATTGAGATGCAAATCCCTAGTTTGATGTGTCAACATATAGTCCTAATATGCAGACTTTGGGATGCAAGTCTCTAGGTTGACTTGTTTAGGTTAATGTGTCATTGTTGGCTGTTTTGGTGCCATCATATAAAGCTGGTTTATGAAGCATTATATGCACCAAAAGCTATGCTAATCTAGAAGTAGACTTTGGGATGCAGGTCCCCAGCTTGATGTGTCGGCATATAGTCATAATATGCTGACTTTGGGATGCAAGTCTCCAGGTTGATGTGTCAGCATATAGTCATTGTTGGGCTGTTTTGGTGCCATCTTATAGAGCCGGTTTATGAGGCATTATATGCTCCAAAAACTATGCTAATCTAGAAGCAGACTTTGGGATGCAAGTACCAGGTTTAATGTGTTAACATATATACCTAATATCCAAACTTTGGTATGCAAGTCTCCAAGTTGATGTGTCAGCATATAGTCATTGTTGGTAGTTTTGATGCCATCTTACAGAGCTGGTTTATGAGGCATCATCTGCACCAAAAGCTATGGTAATCTAGAAGCAGACTTTGGGATTGAAGTCCCCACTTTGATGTGTTAGCATCTAGTCCTAATATTGCTTGCAGTTTCGGTACCATCCTATACAAAAAGCTTTGCCACTTGGGAAGCAGACTTTAGGGTGCAAATATACATTCTTTCTTCCTTCTCCTCCTTAAAAACATTATGCTTTGTTGTAAGATCTTTACATCTTTGGACTTGCTGCTCCTCCCATGTTGTTGTAGTTTATATGATAAGTTGTCATCCATAACCAATGTTTCGAGTCATTGAACTGAGTTCACTTCAATAATCTCCTCTTCCCTCATTCCTTCTCCTTTTTAAATATAGCGCTTTTTTGTAGGATCTTATCTTATATCTTTGACCTTGCTACCACTCCCATGGTCCAGTTTGTGTGGACTCTGGAGGTCCATTGCTTTAAATTGGATTTGTGCGTGACCATTTATTAAGCTAGGGTTCAGTATTCATGGAGCTCTATTGCTTTGTATTGGAATCATGCATGGCCATTACTTAAAATTTCATGCTTGTCCATATCAGCAATTTTTTGAATATTAACAGGCTATGCGTATATATTGTTGCATTTTCTGACCAATAATGGTGGGCTGTAAGTCATATACCCTATTCCAAGGTAAAACAGGGTACTAATTGGTGAAGGAATTTTTTTTCTTAAATCATGTGAACTTTTGTTATTTTGAAGTAACTTCATTTCGTTTTCGGCTTGTGAAGCTTAGAGCTCTAATATAACTCCATGCCTATTATGCACTGATACTCTCGCTGGGTGCTGGGAAGTATGTACCGACCTCTGAAGAAGCTTCGATGATCACATTCCATGTGACCCGGTGTACTCTCCTAGTTACTTTTGCTTAAAATGTTTCATTCAAAGCAGGTCAAGAGACAATGAATGCAAAATGGTAAAAGCTTATCATTTCCTCTTTGCAGGCTCTAATAGGAGGGCAGGTCTTATCCCTTAAAGTAGTGTTGTATAGGGTACTGTGACAGCAAGAACTTCGTAATCATACCTTGCATCCAATTTAAGTCAAGGCTAAAATATAACCAAATCAGTTTTCAGTTCAATCTTTCTTGTTTTCTGAGTTGGGTGAGTGTATGCATGGTGGGGGCTGAGATGGGATTTCTTTGTCTTCTATGACTAGTTTTCCTTTCATAAATTTGAAAGTAAGCCTCGTTTAAATTCCTGCTTGTTACGATGATCCTAAATTAGATGAGAGTTTGCACATGATTGAAGCTGTCTTTATAAGTGCTTGCTTACTAACATTACGATCTTAATGCTTATTAATGCGCATTCAACTGTGGAGTACTAAAAAAGGTATGTTTTTGATGATCATTTCAGTATCTTTTCAGTAGAACTTGCAAACCTTTTTGCATCATGAACTTGGAAAATGATAAAGAATTATAACAAAACATGTGAGATTAATATGCAAGACTAAAACGCTGACAATTTTCATTTCCTCATGCAGGAAGGAGTGAAAACGAGAAGTTTCCGTTCCAAAGGAAAGGACAAGGATGAGATAACCGTTGTCCCTTTGATGGGAGACCGAATGCAAACAAGGCAAAGCAAATCAAAGCGAATCGGCCCAGAAAAGGAGGTGGAGATACCAGCTCGGCGTAGGAGAGAAAAGAAATGATTGAGGATTAACAGATTGGCGAATCCCTCAGGATCCTTGATCCTGAGGGATCACTGTTTTATCTATTTTTGTACTTAGACATCTCCGTCGTCACCCTTATAAAAGGGACAACACTGTTAGCTAGAGAGGGAGTTAGATATGATTATGTTTTTATGTAATTTCTGTTAAGATCAAAACTTTGATCATCGAGTCTTGATAAGAACTGGTTTACTGTAATTTTGCTCCATGCATTAATACAAACTTGGTGATTACTTCATCTCTGATTCTGGATTAACCTAAAGAGGTGTACCCCTGGAGGCTAAGGGCCCGGCCCTAGAGGATACTTGCTCCTGTATTACTACGATTTGGCTTCTGCGTGGTTTGCTTATCGTCGTTATTTGGTAATCTGATGTGTTTTATAAGTTTACATCACATGCTCTGTTATGTTTAATTCATTAAGGTTTCCACGGACAGAACTACTGTATTGACTCTGCATCGTATTACTGTTCTTTTCAGAGTTGATCTAATATTATTGGTCTTGATAGAATATTGTTACTATTTCATTACACAGCTTTTGTGCTGTGCACATGTTCATACACGTTACAGAATTCATCTTGGGATTTATGTTCTTTACGATTTTTGAATTGATGAACAATGTTGTTCTACTTGAAACGCAGTCGTATTCCTGCTAACTAAGATTGATGTTTGGATCAGATTACTATTTAAAGTGTTCTGTGTGCATATATGGTTTTCAGCGTTGTTCCATAACTTATCAGTAATTAGTGCTGTTCCATTAGTGTGTGCTGTTCGATCTGCCTTAAGAGTGAAAGATTGTCGTTTGATTATGATTAATGCATTTGATTTGATAGATTAAGTTTGTTACTGCTTGCAAGACTTAGTTGCTGTTCTATTTCTTAGCTGTTGTTCCATTTAAGAATTGCTGTTCCATTTCGGATTTGTTGTTCCATTACAGACTTGCTGTTCGATTTCTTATTTGTTGTTCCATTTTCTTATCTGTCGTTCCATTTACTGGCATTTGTTATTTTGGTGTGGGAGACGATCTAAGGCTATAGTGAGCCTTGGCATTTACTGTCTAGCTCCCAAATCCACGATCTGTTCTCTGATTTCCTTTTCCATCAGTTTCCAAAGGGATGGGTTATCACTACTGAACCCTTGACTGATAAGTTGTGTAGTCTTTTGAGTGTGTGATTTACTCTTTTGAAGTAGTTAAGTTGTAGACAAGCATCCGTTTACTCTTGTATTTCTGAGCACTGTACTACTAGCATTACTCTGACAAATGATAACCTCAGACTGCGACACTATTTGAAATAACAAAACGCTCCCGGATTGACATATTAATGTGAGGTAATTAGAGGTGAAAGAGACCCTTTTTATAGCTCTACATCAACACCTTGTTGGTTTACATTGTTTGATTGCTTCTGTTATTGAGAAATTCGATGCACATCTCCAACTTTCCGAGTGATTAGTTGTAATCACCATTCTCAAACACTCTATCAAATGTACAGAATCTATGATTAACAAACAGATGATTAAGGAAAAAATCAGACTTTCCACCTTCAAGAGATACTATGGGCATAATATCCATGATAAGAAGTTTGAAGGGAAAGTAAAGTTATGCTATGTTAGTGATGATAATGTTGTGCTGCAATTTTGTTGGTATTATGTAGGTATCAGTTTTTGATGATGATAGGTGAAAAAAGTATGGAGTCATGGACTCAAACTTGACATTTTAACACATATCTAGGCTGTCGAAGCCAACCAATACACCAGTGTTATGTCTTCTTGGTTAGAATATTTTGCTGCTAGAATGCTAAAATCATCTAGGACTCATATTTTTTATTGCCATTTTCATAGCTTGCAGAAATGTATATTTACAAAGTTATATGTTGATAATTCATAATACATTTACTTCATTTTAACTTTTTAAAATGCAGTTGCAGGCTTATGAAGGGAAGATAGGGTCTATAAGTGTTTTTGATACTCCAATTTTTGCAATCTAAATTTTTCTTTCCATGCAAATTCCTTTCAGTTTATTTAAGGTAGAAGTCATTGTCATATTGATGCCTCAAATGTGGATATGATAATGACACTTCATTGGAAATCTCACGAGAATTTTCACAAACAACCTTAACTAGCTTTTAGCACAGGAAATATATATTATCCCACACTTAAAATTAATCAGAAAAAAATAGTATTCCAGTGTCAAGAAAGCAGGATATTGTAAAATTGTTCATTTTTAGTAGCCTCTCCTTCTCAATAAATAATTTTTTATTTAATAGTGAACATAATGTTTCCTTATATAACATGCTTGTAACCTTCTTGTATGGTTGAGACTTTTGTTATGTTGAAGGTTTCAGCTGTTCTATGCCCAGACCAATTTCAGTCCTTTCCAAGTAAACAAGAGAAAAAGACAGTTTAGAATTGCACTTTTTCTGAACTAAAGTTTGAGCATACAATATTAATTTGTCTAGCAACTTTTGCAGCACGCTCTCCAGTTCTTCTACTTGGGACTTGTCATCATTTTATCGGGATGGTTTGGTATGTTCCAATCCAATTCACAACTTTTGTTTGTCATGGTTTGGTGTGTGATTATTGGTTTGAATATTTTGCAAGTAAAAAGAGAATATTAGACAAGGGGTTTTCATACCCATACTTAGTTAAAGTTCACTTCAATTTTTTATTTATATTTTTGGTTTTATAATTTAAAATAAATACATCAACTGAACACATGGCCTATACCTTCTAGAGTGGTTGATATTTTGTATCATTTTCCTTCCAGCAAACAATATACAGTGTTGAATAGCTGAAAATAAGCTGTTTGTATGGATTTATGCAAAGGTCTCATGTTGGATGCAAACAGGGGAGCGACAATCAGCTCGCATGAGAATGAAATATTTAAAATCTGTTTTGAGCCAAGATGTTACTTTTTTTGACACGAAGGCTAGCACTGGAGAAATTATCAGTTCTATCTCTACATATATAGTAGTTATACAAGATGCAATTAGTGACAAGGTATATATCCTAAATTTGTCGATGAGAATGAGTTTGTATTCTCTTAAAATTATGGCTGTGCATTTTATTTTGTTTTTCATATTGACATTGTGATATAAGAAAAAACTAAAAGTCAAAAAGCTCAAATTGTTTTTTGGTCAAAGGTGTAAGAGTTGTGTACATATGCTCACCAGCATCTTTTTTTTTCCCTTTTCCTTGTTTCCTGTGACTTTGGTAAGTCAACCTAAGGAACTAGTAAATTTACAAACCAAGGGTTTTTTAGTTTTTAAAAGCAATAAAGAAAGTTTCCAAAATCGAAATTAGTCATTAGGGCTGGAAATATATACAACATTCTCACTAAGGGTTGCACTTGCGGATGTTTTCTTGGGCATCAGGTACATGACAAAAGTTGACTTGTGCCAAAACTAATTCAATTTGTCTTTCGCTATATTGCATCTAATTTTAGTGTCGCGGGGACAGGGAGATGACAGGACAGATTTCGGGGAAGGCTGGAAGGTACCCCATATTTCTATAAGACATGCAACTGGGATGACATAGTTTTACTTGAAAACATATAAAAATAAAAAAACATAGATTCTAGAACCTAGGACGATGATACAACTCAATAAAAATAGCAATTTTCAAATAATAAGTCTAAAAGACTTTGTTTATGTTGATATTGAGGTAATATGTAACAAATTTGGTCCTTGCAAGCTTAAGTAGCTCCAACTTAGAATGAGTGTGGAAAATGTATTAATTGGCTTCATCAGTGGTGATGAATTTTAATTTTTTCCCTCTTTTGTACAAGGTATTCATTCATCATTTTCTAGGATTCAACTTAATAATATCATGCATCAAAGGCTCACTGTATGCACCAAAACCTAGAACAAAAACGTGAGGATTTACCTACTCAATGATTGCTTCTGCTGCCTTGCAATTAGGTGCATCTGGTGATTGCTCCTGCTGTATGAAAATTAGGTGCATCATCAATAATTAATTGAATGACATTACACAACCCAATTTTTGTAATGGTTTTCGGTAAGAGATACGGAATATTAGCAACAGTCTCACCAAATGTTGAATCATGGGCTGCAAGGAAGACCACATTATGAATGGACACAATAAGAACATTTATGATTTATCAATGACATGATTTCAACATTTGTCCAATGAGCAGATACAATGGATAATCCATATTCTCTTCAAGCATTTGTACATTGTCTTAGAGCTCTCTGGATTTTGGATTTTTCCTTGCTAAGTAACTTGGTTTTGGCTTTCTCATACCTGGGGCTCATGTAACCTTAAGGGGCATTGTTGATGGAAATAACAATCTCATTTCAATAGGGGGAGTGAAGAACATTGAAATTTGAATGGTATACCACATGAATAGAGAAACCTCACTGCTTTCACATTCATCTCACCCCTAGCACCATTATTAAGGAAATCTACTATTGTCCCATGCCCTCTAAGCATGGTTGTGGAACAACTTGCACTAGGATATTGGCTGAACAATCTAGATCTGGCACTGGATTGAACCTTTTGTTTCTTATTACCATGCTTTCTTTGTACTTCTTATTACCGTGCTTTCTTTGTGCTTCTTCATCTTCCCAAATGTATTTTGCTCTAACTTCCTTTGGTACTGATTTTGAGGGTTTTAAATCCAACCATATCCCATGGAGATGCCTCCTCCCATGGTATATAAAGCAGTGCAAGATTTTCCCTCATTACTTCCATGATTGCATATAAATTTAGTGGTCCCACCTTCTTTTCCAGCTTTACATTTTGTGACAAAACATAAAGCATATGCCACATGAGGAATACATTTTTCAAGTCTTTGATGGATAACCTGCAATAGAATGAGGGAGAAGGGAGGGGAAAGAGTATGAGAAGGAACAAATCTACAAAAAAACAACACAAAGGAAAAATACAACAGAGAATGGGCTTAGGTATTTCTAAGCTTCCTCGTCAATCCTTCGGTGAGCTGCAGTCTAGGTATGGGAATCAGTTTTTTGTATCGGAAGAGGGCTATCAGGCAGCCCTTTTGAATACAATTGATGCCATAAGCAATGCATTGTTAGGGAAGATGGATGCAATAACGTGCCTGGTTTGACAGATGTCCTATACTTTTTAACTCTTGCAACATCCATTGTTGGGGGTTGTGTGTTTGGGTTTGTTGCTCGGCTTAGCCCTCAGGGCAGAGTGGAGGGTTCATGGCATTGGGTTGTTCTTCTTTCTCCTCTGTGGCTATTGTTATTTGCTTCGTTTGGGATACTTCCAATTGTGCGGAGAACTTTGAATTGGGAGCCTTTGGTAAAGAACAACTTAGGGTTTTGAGGAGTAGTTGCTGCTTTTTATTTGACACCCATCTTTGGAAAATCACCTATTGAGAAAAAATGATTTAGCTTTGATATAAAAGTCTGGGAATTTTTTATTTTGCAGAAGTTTAGGGCCCAAATGCAACTCATGTTTATTAGTATCCTCAGGAGGGTTGCAATGGCTACTTATAATTTTTTTCAATGTAGCCTTATGTTAAGGGTTGTCCTTGTGGCATATCTAAACTTGTCTCTCTTATATGGGACAATTAATCCACTATTTGCACCGAAGGAAATGGAGATATAACACTGAGAGTGATCATGCAGGACTGCATCGATTAATGGGTCTCATTCACATATCCACCATGCTCTGTAGTGACTTGCGACGTCCATTGCTGGGGGTTGTGTGTTTGGGTTTGCTGCTCGGCTTAGCCCTCAGGGCAGAGTGGAGGGTTCATGGCAATGGGTTGTTCTTCTTTTTCTAACTCTGATATAAAAGTCTGGGAATTTTTTCTTTTGCAGAAGTTCAGGGCTCAAATGCAACTCATGTTTATTAGTACCCTCAGGAGGGTTGTCGGCCAGATTTCTTAACGCTTGGGATTTCTGTACCCATGTTTTGTTTAATTAATTAAGTTATTATGTTTTGGATACCAATCAATATTGAAATCTTTCAAATTGTTTAATTAATAAGTTATCATGTTTGGATACCAATCAATGATTTCTTAATGCTTGGGATTTATGTACCCACGTTTTGTTTAATTAATTAAGTTATTATGTTTTGGATACCAATCAATCTTGAAATATTTCAAATTGTTTAGTTAATTATCATGTTTGAATACCAATCAATCTTGAAATCTTTCGAATCACTGTAAGACGATCTTTTTTTTACGCTACATCGTTTTTATAGTTTTTATATGATTGCGAAATTTAGCTCAATATGGTGCGACTATTAAACATTTTACATTTTAAACTTTCATGAAATAGTGAATGGATTTTTGTAGATGGGGTACCTGAGTACATTTTTGTGATAAGTCGACACATTGTTTTTCAAAAAATATTTTATTTAATCAAGTTTTTGGGTTAAATATGTTTAAATGATGAATGTAGTAAGATTGACATGTAATGCTCTGGTAAATAATTGATTATTTTACCTTAATTACATTATGGAGGTGGTTATCATTAAAGAGAATTAGTTTAGAAATTTAATTCTTTGGTAAATAATTGATTATTTTACCTTAATCGCATTATGGAGGTGGTTAACATTAAAGAGAATTAGTACATTATTTACAAAGCGTCTCTCCCAACAAAAGACAAAGAATTTAATTTTGATGATCATCCTAATCACATTAAGAAAATAGTTTTCCCTTCAGAATGTCAAATTTTTTGATCCTGGGTAAAAGCATGTATAAAAATTCTCTTTTCTATTAAAATTCAAACACCATCACACTCTGTAAAATTCCACCAAAAATATTCCTGTTTATCAAACATTCAGTTGGATGTCATAGATTATTTGCAATGAACATAACACTTTGAATCCTCGTTGATTTTCGTATGGACATGAATTCAAATGATTTATCAGGAAGTATTCATCCATCTTTGAGTTGTTATTCTGTTATTCTGGTTTTAGTTACATTCAGCAGAGAATAAATTCCATTTTGATTTGTGTAAAATAAATCTTTTATTGCAGGCATTATTGGAATAAAGAAAATAATTATTTTTGCATGAGGTGCCAAGCGTCACTATTGAAAATTTCTCTAAAAGAGGGAGAAAATTAGTGAGAAAGGGAATTTTTGAACACCCTACTATTGGATTAATATCCTAATGACATTGTGTACTTAGAGTAACTATCAATATTTGTGGTGATCTTAGTAAAAATGGAGGTCATGTTCTTCTGTTCATCTCCTCAATGGGTATTGAATTCCCTTCTTCATCATAATGTTTGTAAGATTTATTTCTTTCTTTCGTAGGATTTGGCATCCTACTTTTGTAAGATTTATTGCTTTCTTTTTTAGGCTTTTGCTTTTAATTCCTGCCTTTCTGAGCTACGGTGCTTTAAAGGAAACTAGTCTTAGCCTTTTTCTCGATCTAGGTGGTTTGTAAGGAATAAAAATAAGATGTGACATACCGTAGTAGATGTTGTTACCTTTTTCTCCAGCTAGGCATACTTATATTTGTTCCTTAATGTTATTGCATCTAGGGTTAAATTAGAAAATAACTTACTAATCTCTAAAATTTTAAATGCATACAATTAAGGTTGTGAAAGCATACACTTGATTCTTCTTTACCTTCACTATGTTAAGACAATTTAAGTACATATAGGTTATAGTTTTAATGTTATAGTTAACGTGTTAGGTATTAAAGTTTATATCTTGTAACATTTTAGGAGTTACAATGTGTTTATGATGAGAGTGTACTAGGGGTCATAATTTTTAGAATTCATTGTGTTAAAAATCATATTGCACTATGGTTTACTTAATAATAGAGTTATTCCCTTAAGGATTATAAGGTAATAAATGCCGTTTTTTCTTAATGGTAATAGTGTTTAGAAGTTTCATTTTGGAAGGTTTGCAATTCTCCAAGAGTGATCAAAGTATATTATGGTTTATATGGGATATGGGACATATAAGTATTTTGACTTTCATAATGGTTTTTGGTTAAGACACATATTGTATTTGATATTATAGGGACCATAGTGGTGAAAGGTTACATTAAGAAAGGGAAACAATTAGTGGGGCTAATATATAGTGCAATATATATGAATATCTAATAATAAATTCAGTATAAGTATTTTAATTCTTTACGAAAGTATTTTTTTGTTGTGTTTGCGTTCTTCAATTTATTCCTTACGGCGTTTCCTTTGCAACATCTGGTGCAAATCCTAGTATATATTAGCAGTCAAATTCGTATATGCACAAGGAAAACAAATACTCACACCAAATTGCAGTAATATTATTATATAATGTAATGTTTAACATTTAACATTTTTAATCTCTATTTAAAGATCAATCTAATTATTATTATGTATAAACAAAATATACATAAAAAGAGATATGGTAAATAAATAAAAATATAAATAAGCTAGAGGTATGGTCAATAAATAAAACATTTTTTTATACTTACTCATGAGGCATGGTAAATAAATACAAATATAAATAAACTAGAGGTATGGTAAATAAATAAAACCTCTTTTTATATTTACTCCATAAACCTCTTTATATTTACAAAAACTCAAAAAATAGGTTTTATTTAGGTGAAGTTGTATGGGTCAAATACCATGGGACAAAATATTATTAATACCATGGGCAAAATACCATATTTATAAAAGAGGTATGGTAACTAAATAAATATAAAAGATGTATAAAGAGGTATGGTGAATAAATACAAATATATCAAATATGATTAGAAATCAACTTCTAATTATATACCAAGCCTATGGACCAAATACCATGGACCAAATTATTATTAATACCATGCAAAAAAAAAAAATCCTTATTAACCCTAGTATTAATATTAAAAGATTATTATTATTATTAAATCTAATATTCATATTAATATTATTAAATTTAATAACTTTGGATTAATACAATATTAAATTTGTTATATTATAATACATATTAATATATCATGATATTTATATTAATTCTAGATATATATGGGAGGGCATAACAAAGACATAGAATGGTAAAGGTGGAGAAACAGGGGAAGTGACAAGGGAGAGATGGAGATAAACTGAAGGAGAGGGGAGAGGAGGAATGAAGAGAGAGAGAGGGAGAGGAGTGAGAGAGGTAGAGAAGAGTAAGAGAGGGAGAGGGAGACATAAAGATGGAGGTGGGAGAGAGAGAAGGAGAGAGGGAGGGACATAGTGAGAGGATTGGAGGGCAGAGAGAGAGAGATGGGGGAAGATAGAGGGGGGTAGGAGAGAAAGGGAGAGAGAGGAAGGATGAGAGAGAGTACTTGAGAGAGAGGAGGAGAGAGAAGGAGAGAGGTAGGGAGATAGTGAGAGGATTGGAGGGCATAGAGAGAGAGAGAGAGAGAGAGAGAGAGAGAGAGAGAGAGAGAGAGATGAGGGGAGAGAAAGTGGGGTAGGAGAGAAAGGGAGAGAGAGAGGAAGGATGAGAGAAAGGACTTGAGAGAGAGGAGTAGAGAGGGATGGATAGAGAAATGGAGTTGGAGGGGGAGAGAGGAGGGAATAAGAAATACATAGACAGTGAGGGGTGGAGAAAGAGGGAGTGACAAGGGAGAGATGGAGAGAGAGTGTGTATGTTTAGCGGTGAGATAAAGTGACATAGAAGGAGAGATGGAGGCAAGATGGGAGAGAGGGAGATATAAGGAGAAAGGGAGGGATATAGTAACATTGTTGGAGAGAGAGAGAGAGAGAGAGAGAGAGAGAGTAGTAGGGGGGAAGATAGAGGGAGGCAGGAGAGAAAGGGAGAGAGAGGAAGGAAGAGAGATAGGACGTGAGAGAGGGGAAGAGAGAGATGAGGGAAGAGATAGGATTGTAGGGGAGAGAGAGAGAGAGAGAGAGAGAGAGAGAGAGAGAGAGAGAGAGATGGGGGAAGAAAGAGGAAGGTAGGAGAGAAAGGGAGAGAGAGGAAGGATGAGAGAGAGGACTTGAGAGATAGGAGGAGAGAGGGAGGGAGATAGGAGGAGAGACGAAGGGATATAGAGATGGAGTTGGAGGGGGAGAGAGGGAGGTAAGAAGAAATATATAGAGAGTGAGAAGTGGAGAGAGAGAGGGAGTGACAAGGGAGAGATGGAGAGAGAGTGTGTATGTTTTGGGGTGAGATAAATAGAAAAAGAAGGAGAGATGGAGAGAAGGAGAGAGAGATGCATATAGTAACATAGTTGGAAGGTGAAGAGAGAGAGGTGGGAGAGAAAGGAAGAGAGAGAGTGGAGAGAGGTAGGGAAAGAGAGATGGAGATGGAGAGGGATAGAGAGGGACGTAAGAAGAAATGCATAGAGAGAGAAAGATGGGGAGAGAGAGAGAGGGAGTGATAAAGAATATGGAGAGAGAGGGAGAGAGGACAACAGGAGGGAAGAAAGATAGAACCGAGGGAGAGGGAGAGAAGGGGAAGAGAGAGAGGGAGAAAAGGAGGGAGTGATAGATAGATATATTGGAGAAAGAGAGTGTATTTTTTGGGGCTGATATAGAGAGACTGAGGGAGATAGAGATATAGATGGAAGGTGAAGAGAAAGAAGAGAGAGATGGAGAGACAGAGGGAGGGACAAAGAGATTGATAGATATGGAGTGAGAGAGCGTGTGTGTTTAGGGGGTTGAGATAAAGAGACAAAGAAGGAGAGAAGGAGAGAGATATAGATATATATGGAAGGGGGACATAGGGAAGAAGATTTATTGCACTAGATGCATTGATTCCAGTGTAGATGGTGATTTATAATCCTATTTGATTTCTTGCACTAGATGCATTGATTTTAGTGTAGATGTTGATTTCTAATGATATTTGATTACTTGCACTAGATGCATTGATTTTAATGCAGATGGTTTCTAATCCTATTTGATTTCTTGCACTAAATGCGTTGATTTCAGTGTAGATGGTGATTTGTAATCCTATTTGATTTCTTGCACTAAATGCATTGATTTCAGTGTAGATGGTGATTTCTAATCCTATTTGATTTCTTGCACTAATTGATTAATTTCAATGTATATGTTTATTTCTAATGATATTTGATTGCTTGCACTAGATGTATTGATTTTATTGTAGATGATTTCTAATCCTATTTGATTGCTTGCACTAAATGCATCGATTTAAGTGTAGATGGTGATTTATAATCATATTTGATTCCTTGCACTAGATGCATTGATTTCAGTGTAGATGTTGGTTTCTAATCTTACTTTCTTACTTGCACTAGATGAATTGATTTGAGTGCAGATGTTGATTTTTAATCTTATTTGATTACTTGCATTAGATGCATTGATTTCAGTGTAGATGTTGTTTTCTATTCCTATTTGATTTCTTGCATTAGATGCATTGATTTCAGTGTATATGTTGATTTCTGATTTGATGTAATTAGATGTATGATGGTACATTAATTTCAAAGTGATTGGATTAATAGTGTGCATTTATTTTAGTGTAGGTTGTTGGGTCTCGGTTTTGTCTTATTTTTATTTATTTTTCTCATGCTGTCAATTGGCTAAATGATTATTTTCGAAGAGTATTTGTTACTTCTTTGTTTTAACAGGATTAAAATAGCATTAATGAGAGTTTAATTAAGGCTTGTATGTTGGAGGATTAAAACTAGTTTTATTATACTTTGGGGCATGCCTGCACCAGTGAATTCACATGCCTGCACCATTGCACTTACCTACCTGCACCATGCATTGGGGCTCCTGCACTATGCTGAACTCAAACCTGGTCTTATGCTTTGTTCATGAAGGCAGTGGTATTTTGTTAGCAGCATGCAAACTCTTACACTAATGTCATCATGTTTGAAGTTGTGCTTGTATTCGAACCCTCCATTCATGGGGATCGAATTATATCAGCTGTTAACTTGTATAATGATTTGGTTCCTTGGCTTGCTATTGAAACATTCCTGTAAAATATGTAATCACCTAGAATTAATTGTACACCACGCATCAAAAGGCAACAACCGCAATGGCCGAGAAGATAATTTCATTTGTGCTGGTGCTATCATTATCGTTCATAGCTTTAGCTATGGCTGCTAAATAGCCTTATGTGGTGTACTTAGGAGGAAAACATGATGAAAATGTGGACCGCCAACTGGTAGCCGAATCTCATCATGAACTTCTAGCATCAGTTCGAGGAAGTAACGAGGCCGCCAAAGACAACATCTTGTACTCATACAGTAGAAACATAAACAGTTTTGCTGCTGCTATTGACGAAGAGTAAGCTCTTACTCTCTCAAATCTACTGCACTGTTGTTTTTATTTTCCCACCAAACAATTTATTACTTCAGTCAGACGCAGATGATGGGCATGGTCAAAAACATTTGAGTGTCTCAGCCATTGGAGAAGGTACAGTGAAGGACTGACGTAGCTCAAACATCGCAGTGCTAAGACCTACAAATCCTTCATCCCATTCTTGTATTCAAATTAATGGCAAATAGGTTTTACATTTTGCAGTATACCATGTTCCACAGGCAACAATGGAAAAAGCTGGGGCAGGTTCACATTTGGAGTGGTTGTTGCTTCATCAGGCAAACCAGAGGATTATTAGTGCTGTAGCTGATCGGCTGCATATTCAACCTGATAGGGTAATAAAAAATTTAGCTGATTATGGTAACAACAGTGCTGCATCTATTCCTCTAGTGCTTGTTCAGAGCCAACCGGAGATTAGCTCACGCAAGGAGGAAATCAATTAAGCCAAATCGCACTGCTCCAGGAAAAGAGGAACGATTCACCAGAATCGTTCCCTCTTTTGAAATTCAGTTGAAAACCAACTTTATTCATGGAAAATTGTTGAGATCTGCTTCCTCTATTCTAATCAACTAATTAAAAGCCCAAATTGTAATTTAATGCTATATAAGAGATTGTCGCGAGCAAGAACAATTAGTCAGTCAATTAGTTAATTAATTAGACAGTGATCCAGCTAGGAACAGTGCGCTGGAGAGGAAAGCGCAGAAGGGAAGAGGAGCTATCCCAATGTAGCCTCATGCAATTCATCAGCTGTGGATCGCTCCTCTGGTCTTGATGGATTTGAGTGATGTCTGCATAGTGTAAACACTATTTTCAGTAATCAATTGAAGCAATTTCCCAACATGTTCTGTTTAATTATCTATTGCATCTAATGACTTCGATTTCTGTGTGAACCAGACACTCAAAGAGGGCACGAGCTAGCTGGGTTGGCCTCTAGACCAGCTCGACACTGCTTTGATCTTTTAAGCTAGATAGCATTTCGATTCTTGTTTGTTTGTTGTGTGAATTTGATTTATTTGCAATTTCTTTCTACCTTCAATTAATGTCATTTAATTTCTTCAATGTTTTCCTTTCAGCTCTAAACTTCATTGATTTGCCACATTAAGAAATTATTCATGTCCTTGATATTTGTGATTACACTTGGGATATTCCTCCAGTAGTTCTTATTTGCAAGATCTGCTTATGCATTGATAAACTGTAATTGATTTATATTCCAGAACATGAAAACGATGTGAGTGATTATGGTTTTTGAGGTACTGACATATTCATTTAAACAATGCTTACAAAAAACCATATGTTACTTGTATGCCACAGAGCCGATATTAATGAGAACAAATTGCGAACAATAATATTTACTTTCCTTTAACTTCTGGATAGTTCCCCATGATTTATTTTTAGGACAAGGAAGGCAAGAAATTCATATTAATCTAATTTCTTTCATGAGTTCATTTACACAGTAAATTTCCTTGTTATGTTGCTGATGCTTTCAAGTTAACTTTACATCGAATTAGTACAGGCAGAATTAGTGCAAGTAGAACTAGTGCAAGCAAAATGGTTTTGAATTGCTTCCAGCATTTACAGTATTTTTGTTATTATGCCGACACTGCTTTATTTCTAGTTCAGTTTTCCCTTTTGTTCACTTGTAATTAGAATTTCCTTTTGCATTGATTGCTTGTATTTCCCGTATGATTTTGATTGCCTGGATTGATGTTTTCTTGAATTCTCTTTAGTGCAGGATTTCATTTATTGATGAGATTAATACGCAAGATAGACTAGCATTTATTTTGCAGGTTGTTAGGGGCTTTCTCTGGCATTTCCAGTGCTGCGTCTCGAAGTTCACGAACTTTCTGGATTGACAAATTAAATGTTGGTACATTTATAGACCCTATACTGCACCCAACATTTTGGCACCATTGTCGGGGAGGCACTTAGGGGATTGACCTTGGTAACCTGCTGCAGTTTGGTTTTCTCTTTACCTAGTTTTTTTGCAAATTTTATTTACTTTGAATTTGTTTCTTTCCTGCATTCTTTTTAAGTTTTTTTTCATTTCTTGGGTGCTGTAAGAACCCCCCCTTTATCTATTCAACCATGTGCTAACAATATATACCAACTAGCTTGTAAAGATAAAGAAATGGTATTTCGAGGCATTTTTTTTATAATGAAGAGTTTTGAGGCTAATATGAATCATTCAATGCACCTATTTCACTGATTAGTTTCCAGGAACATTCAAAGAAGGAGTCTCGAAGTAGTACATGGAGAACCTCTTTTTGCTGAAAATGCAACAAGATGATGGAGCTTAGTGGAAAGGAGTTGCCTTCACTAAGTGGGCCTGCAGGCTATTTTTGGCGCAAAGTCTATTTTTAGACTATGTCTATTTTTAGACATATGGATCATGGTCTATGAGTTGCAGGATGCTATTTATGGATGATTGGTCATGTTGGGAAAAATAGATGGACTTCTATTTTTGGTTCACAACGGTGTGATCATTTTTTACTTCCAGGCTAAAAATAGAAACAATCAAATATTATTAGCCCTTAGTAATATTTGGACTCTAAACATTATCTTATTCTCTTGGAGCACTTCAGTTTGAGCTACGGATGTGGCACATGCAGCTGACAGAAGGAAATACGCTTTTCTTATGTGTTAGTTGAGCTATTGCATGGAGGACTTCAGTTAGAACTCATGCATGTGAGTTCTGTGGAGTTGGATGTGGAGTTGATGGAGTTGTGTTCAGTTGAACTAGTTGTATTCAGTCTAACTGAAGAATACACTAGTGATGAGTTGTGTGAATTGATTGTTAATTAATTCACTAATTATTAACTCATAAAGAAACTAAAGAATACATCAGTTAACTCAGTGCATGGACAGTTCAACAGAGACAGGTGTTAGAGGTAAGTGAAAGGGTGAGTTGTGACTATTAGTTGTGCATGAGATTTGCACAATCAATGGGATTGAGTTATGCCAATGAGAATTGAGCAGTTGTGGCCAATAACAAGGGAAATATAGCTTGTGCTCACGTGATTTCCAGTGTGGGTGATCATTTCTCTTGCAGGATTGCGCAGTGGAGGCAGGCAAAGCAGCGGAGGAGATTTGAACCTGTGACTTGTTCGGATCTGAGCTACTTTTGTGTGTAACGGGTGGAGATAGTACTAAGTACTTGCGAGGAGTATTGTACTATGTATTGTTACATGTTCTCAATCATTATAATATATAGATAGTGTGGGGTTTTCAGCTGTATGCTTTCCCCGGGTTACATATTGTGTTAATGTGCACATGCGATTGATGTTTCATTACTTTTAATGCTGTTGAATTGATGATCAACGTAGAGGAGCTTATGTATTATGCATGTATTCCGCAATAGTGTATAATCAGGATAATCTATATGAATAAGTGTTATATTATTCAAAATTTCTACATGGTATCGGAGCTAGCTGATTTGTAGAAGATATTTCTACATGATATCAGTGGAGAATTGATCATCAGATCTATTATTCAGAAAGTGTTTACATTTTATTTCTTCAGGCAGAGTCTGTAATCGGGCCAGGTAGCCCCTGGATTCATCCTTCTTTTGGAAGGTGAGATATCCAATGAATGCCCATACAGTCGATCTCTGTAGAAGAAATACTTTGTTCTCACGAATTCTAGATCAGAGGCGGTTGAGTTTTGAGCTGGTGGAATTCAAATTTGCAGCAGTGTTTTCTTGGTGTCAACGTTGCAATGTCTTTCAACGGATTGCGATTGGAGTATTCTCTTGAAGGCAGCTCGAACTATATTGCATGGAAAGACAGGATGGAGGCAATGTTAGATGATAATGGGCTGAAGGGGTTCATCGATGCTGATGTCCCAAAACCCACTGATGTTGTGCAAGTTGATGCTTGGCAAAAGAAGACAGCAAAGTGTTGAAGGATTCTATTGGAGGGCGTGAAGGATCACATTGTGTCCAGCCTTCATGGAAAGGCTTCTCCATACTTGATGTGGAAAGCGTTGATAGATCTATTCCAAAGAAAGAGCGACCAGAGGAAGTTGGAGCTCAAGGATAAACTCAGAAACATTAAGTGTGAGAATCGAGACAGTATGCCCAGGTATCTCACGAAGTTCACCCAGTGCCGGGATGAGCTGGGAAGTGTGGGGGTGATTGTCGATGATGAGGACTTGGTGAGCTTGTCTCTCCTTGGTCTTCTGAAGAGTTGGCATTCCTATTAGGACTCTATCAATGGTCGAGAGAAATTTCCAAGATGGGAGAGACTTTAGTTGGATCTTGTGCAAGAGGAGATTAGACGGAGCACCAGAGACAGTTCTTCATCCATGCATGATGAGGAGAACTGTGCCTTAGTGAGTAAGGTGAAGAAGGGGAAGGAGAAGGGTTCTCTTTCCGAATCCAGCTCTTCCAATGATGGGAAGAAGGTTGACAAGTCGAAGGTGAGATGCTTTCGTTGTCATGAGTTGGGCCATTATGCTACTAATTGCCCAAAGAAGAAGTCCAAGAAGGGATCCGGGGAAGGATCTGAAGGTGAGGCACTTGCTTCACAGTTTGAGTTGGATTTCACACTTTTTGCATGCATGGTTTCATCCATGGTGGGAAGTGGTTGGTTTCTTGAAAGTGGAGCTTCTTTCTACATGACCGGTGACAAAAGTTTGTTCAGTACTTTGGAGGAGAAAGATCTCCAGATACTCATAGGGATGGGTAATGATGAGAAGTATAGTGTCTCAGGTGTAGGCATGGTTATTTTTCAGAGGGAGCATGAGATTGCCTTACCTTGACCGATGTCAAGTATGTACCAGGACTGAAGAGAAACTTGGTGTCGATCGCGATGCTGGAGGACAGAGGCTATGATGTAGTCTTCAGTAAGGGAAAGGTTTTCCTTAGACACATCATCAGTAGACAGGTGAAGCAGATTGGTTCACGGGTCAAGAACCTGTATTCTCTTGAGGTTCAAGATGCATGCAAAGCCTTGAGCAGCGAGGTAACTAATGGAGACTTGGTGGTTGAGAGGGAGCGTATCTTACCTCTCAACATGTAGAGCCAGAAGAAGTCTCAGACGATTGTGGAGGAGCCACGATTGGTGCAACAACTTCAAGAGGTTGTGGAGCAGCCACAACAGGGGAAGCTAAGTGGAGATTGAGTAGAGACATCTACTCATGCAGAGACCTCCAGTAGGGGGAAACTTCGAGCCAGGTGGGCTAAGGGATCACATGAAGCCATACCTCTAGGTAGGAGGTGGGGCGATATAGAGTGATCGTCCCAAGGAGGAGGGGCACGATCCTTGAGGTACCTAACCTCTTGGATGAGACCTTGCTACAGGAGCCCCGATGTGGAGTAGCAAGAACTGACTGATTTGGTAGAGACAAATGCGGATGGATTAGCAGAGAGAGCGACAGTGTAGGGAATCCCAGGACAGCGCATAGCTAGCAGGCTATAGCAATGCGAGAGGCACAAGTGTTTTGCATAGTGCTAGGTGGCACAGAGAGGTGTGCAATGGTGCGAGATGCATGGAGATGTTGCAGTAGCGCAGATGTCAGAGAGGGAGCACTTGCCAACAGTAGGTAGAGCTTCAACATCAGAGTATGTTCCTAGCCCAACAAAGTGGTCAGTTGGGAGTGTTTTTGTTCCAAGTGTTGTTGGAGAAAGTGGACCGGGCAAATGTGTTGCATGTAGAACATTCCAGAGTTACAAGAAAGGGGTTGCAGATAATCCATATCTTGTTGAGAGGGAGTGTTGAAAATGCAACAAGATGATGGAACTTAGTGGAAAGGAGTCGCCTTCACTAAGTGGGCCCACAGGCTATTTTTGGCGCAAAGTCTATTTTTAGACTATGTCTATTTTTAGACATATGGATCATGGTCTATGAGTTGCAGGATGTTGTTTATGGATGATTGGTCATGTTGGGAAAAATAGATGGACTTCTATTTTTGGTTCACAGTGGTGTGATCATTTTTTACTTCCAGGCTAAAAATAGAAACAGTCAAATATTATTAGCCCTTAGTAATATTTGGACTCTAAACATTATCTTATTCTCTTGGAGCACTTCAGTTTGAGCTACGGATGTGGCACATGCAGCTGACAGAAGGAAATACGCTTTTCTTATGTGTTAGTTGAGCTATTGCATGGAGGACTTCAGTTAGAACTCATGCATGTGAGTTCTGTGGAGTTGGATGTGGAGTTGATGGAGTTGTGTTCAGTTGAACTAGGTGTATTTAGTCTAACTGAAGAATACACTAGTGATGAGTTGTGTGAATTGATTTTTAATTAATTCACTAATTATTAACTCATAAAGAAACTAAAGAATACATCAGTTAACTCAGTGCATGGATAGTTCAACAGAGACAGGTGTTAGAGGTAAGTGAAAGGGTGAGTTGTGACTATCAGTTGTGCATGAGATTTGCACAATCAATGGGATTGAGTTATGCCAATGAGAATTGCGCAGTTGTGGCCAATACCAAGGGAAATATAGCTTGTGCTCACGTGATTTCCAGTGTGGGTGATCATTTCTCTTGCAGGATTGCGCAGTGGAGGCAGGCAAAGCAGCGGAGGAGATTTGAACCTGTGACTTGTTCGGATCTGAGCTAGTTTTGTGTGTAACAGGTGGAGATAGTACTGAGTACTTGCGAGGAGTATTGTACTATGTATTGTTACATGTTCTCAATCATTATAATATACAGATAGTGTGGGGTTTTCAACTGTATGCTTTCCCCGAGTTACATACTGTGTTAATGTGTGCATGCGATTGATGTTTCATTATTTTTAATGCTGCTGAATTGATGATCAACGTAGAGGAGCTTATGTATTATGCATGTATTTCACAATAGTGTATAATCAGGATAATCTCTGTGAATAAGTATCATATTATTCAAAATTTCTACACTTTTAGTTTGGTAACAAATGGAAAACATTGTTACTTTTGAATTTCCAATCAAAGATCTAGGAGTGGCTAAAATGCATAATATTTCCCCATCTGCACTACCAAAATTTCATGGTTTGGAAAATGAAGACCCATATACATTCTTATTTGAGTTTGAAGTACTTTGTAGAGGATATGGTTATTGTACAAATTCTCAAAGGTTGCAAGTGTTTCCTCTTACTCTTAAAGGAGAAGCTCTCCGATGGTTCATGAGCCTTGGTGGGAACTACATTCAAACATGGGAAGACATGAAGAATGTATTCTTGGAGAAATATCAAGACTATTTCCAGGCCGGTGAAAATATTTTGGGAATAAAACAAAGGGAAAATGAAAGCTTGGATGATTATGTGGAGCGATTTAGATACAATATCCAAAAATCAAAACATAAGAATTTGGTAAAAGAGACCTTGAAAACACTCCTACTCAAAGGAATCAAAGATGAATTTTTAGAACCTTTAAATCTGATAGGAGCAGGTGATGTTTCTCACTTACCATATGACGATGTTTGTAAATTATGCATTAGTTATTCAAGAGGAATCTCCAAGATCGGTAAGAATTCTAGAGAACTTTCTTCTCAATTTTTGGAATCTACTACAAAAATAGGAGCTACAAAATATTTTCTAAATTTACAATTGGATGATTTGTAGGAAGAACGGAAGCAGTGTAAGGAGGATCATTCAACAAATTATTTCCCATCACTGTTAGGGTTTCAACAAGTATTTAAGGAATCAAGTAAGGAAATAAATCGACCGCCAGGTATAACTTAAAACTTATCATCATTTAATACTTGGAGTAATATTTATTATCCCCAGCATGTTCCTCAACACATATACAACCCCACAGTTCCATGGCAAACTTATAATCCTCCTTTGATTCAATACCCCACCATATTCCCGTAATGGCCCTCTCCCTCGAGCCAGATATTCCCACAACCTCAAGCATGGTTTGCAGCCTCCTCTCTAGGGAAATTCCCCATGCAAATTCCATTACTTGAGCCACAACAGTTGCAATTCCTGTCCAATGTACCACCATGTTATCCCTCTCTATGGTCCCAACCATTTCTGCAACCAAACCCTAATTTCAACAATCAAGTTGCACATCAATTTAAAACACCTATTTTTCCTACTCGCTCCCCTATCAAATGTAATGTTATATCTTTTAGAGAGGGGAGAGGAGTGAATCTAGAAACTTCCCCTATTACCACACAACATTTACCTCGGGAAGAAACTTTAATCCATAAACCATTAGAGAAGAAATCCATGATTGGAACTTGTTCGGAAACTGTTGTTGAAACTCACAAAGAAGAAAACCCTAGAGTTTCCCTTAACCATCCTTGTCAATCTAAAGAGAGAAATCTTCAAGCTGTGGAAGACCTATACAAGTTGGAGAACCATGAATATGTGTGTCCTATTGAATCTTGGTTCCAAACAATTGTTAGTACACCCCATTCCCTCATCATTCAAAAACTCTCAGTACCATATCAAGTAAGTAAGTTGGTTTCTCATACTTTGATATGTGTTAAAGTGTGCATTTTAAACCTGAGTGTGAGTATATTTAGTATTTTGTTATGCACATGGCTTCATTGGAAGTATGCCTTCACTTAAAGGTGATATTTCTTTCTTTAAAAATAGGGTAGGATAATAGGAGAATAATGAATAAAAATGCATAACAACACTCATGAGCTTGTGATTCCCTAAAAGCAAAACTTTTGAAATTTCTATTATCATGCACTCTCATGATAAGACTTTTCAGAAGAAATTTACACTTAATACCTCATATTTTAAAGTGACTTTGATTGTTGATCAACATGTCAGTCAAAGATATTGTTTTAAGTTACATGTAATACTTTTTCCTATTCTAACAAACTATCATCCAGAAAATCTTTTCAAATTCCTCTTTGAAGGGACCAGTGAAAAGCCTCCTATGGTGGACCATGCCTACAAAATAAGGAACCATGACATGATTAACTTAAGGAATATTTTTGGTCATTATACGAGATGTTTTTTAAATAAGTTCTTAGGGTAGCATGACCAACTTGTAAAGAACAGTAAGTAAAAACTTTTCATGCCATCCTGCACTCTTAAGGAGTATATTTTCTTCCCCACCTATTAAGTAACCCATCTGAGGTTAATCATAATCAGAGTTTTTTTAAAAACATAAACGAATTAATTGAGGGATAGGAGGTATCATTGCGAGCCAACATACTATGATCATGGGTCCCAAGGAGAATGGCATTACCACACTGGTCCCCAAGCCAGGGTAGTGGCTTTCAGTTGAAAAACTAGAAGACAAGAGGTCTCATCATGAGCCGGCTTGTTCATTCTTGTTAGTTCTCGTGAATGGCACTGTCGATAGCTGGTTACCAAGCCAGGACAACGACCTTCAATTAACTTCTAAAAAGAGAGAAAAGTAAAATATTCTTAAATAACTCTGAATCTATATCTAATAGGTGGGACAAAAGCATTTCATAAGGTTAAAAGGTACCCCTGTCGAGGCTATATATGCCTACTGGCAACAGGGCCATGCCTATGGTATTAAAGTTGACTCTACACTATAATTTACTTGGTTGTTTTTGATTTCCATGAACTCACTATTAATCTCTTTGAGAATGGCTTTAAAATCCTTCTGTTGTTATACCTTGGAGTTCTATCTTTTTGGAATGATTTTTATGGACGTGGGGACCCTTAGTGCAGGTAATTCATTGTGCCCAGGAAAGAGAAGCTTCAACTATACATGGATAATGGTAAAATGGTCACTATGGGAAGATATTACTATGTCTACTTTTAACACCATGCTTTTAAATCATGTCACTCACATTTACAATGAGGATTTTAAAGTGTAACTTTTGATCAAGGATGCTTGCGAGATATTCTTTTGGGAATTTTGAAATTTAGCTATTTTATCCAAGTAATAACGCCATCCATGCAATTTAGTTTTTATAGTCGTTTTCGTTTTAGGTTTTCTTGAAATCAGTTTAAGAAAATAAAGAGTCCAGTAGACACTCTGTTTTAGAGCAAGATTTATCTAGCATAAGAAATGTGATCACGAAAAATTGCAGGAACATCATTTTGAACGCCTACAAATATTTCTAATTTTTTTTTTGCAAGGAAGTGACAGTACCAGATTTCCTTGCATGAGGACATGCAAGATGGTCAGCATGGGGGGATGTTGGGTCTTAGTTTTGTCTTATTTTTATTTATTTATCCCATGTTGTTGATTGGCTAAATGATTATTTTCAAAGATTATTTGTTACTTCTTTGTTTTAACAGGATTAAGATAGCATTAATGCGAGTTTAATTAACGCTTGTATGTTGTAGGATTAAAACTGGTTTTATTATACTTTGGGGTGTGCCTGCACGAGTGCATTCACATGCCTGCACCATTGCACTTACCTACCTGCACCATGCATTGGGGCTCCTGCACTATGCTGAACTCAAACTTAGTCTTATGCTCTGTTCATGAAGGCAGTGGTATTTTGTTAATAGCATGCAAACTCTTACACTAATGTCATTGTGTTTGAAGTTGTGCCTGTATTCGAACCCTCCATTCACGGGGATCAAATTATATTAGCTGTTGACTTGTATAAGGATTTGGTTCCTTGGCTTGCTATTGAAACGTTCCTCTAAAATATGTAAGCACCTGAAATTAATTGTACACCACACATCAGAAGGCAGCAACCACAATGGCTGAGAAGATAATTTCATTTGCGTTGGTGTTGTCATTATCGTTCATAACTTCAGCTATGGCCACTAAACAGCCTTATGTGGTGTACGTAGGAGGAAAACACGATGAAAATGTAGACCACCAACTGGTATCTGAATCTCAACATGAACTTCTAGCATCAGTTCGAGGAAGTAACGAGGCCGCCAAAGACAACATCTTGTACTCATACAGTAGAAACATAAACAGTTTTGCTACTAATCTTGATGAAGAGAAAGCTCTTACTCTCTCAAATCTACCACATGTATTGTTTGTATTTGCCCACCAAACAAGTTATTACTTCAGTCAGACGCAGATGATGGGCATGGTCAAAAGCATTTGAGTGTCCCAACCATTAGAGAAGGTGCAGTGAAGGACTTACGTAGCTCAAACAGCGCAACGCTAAAACCTCCAAATCCTTCATCCCATTCTTGTATTCAAATTAATGGCAAAGAGGTTTTCTGTTTTGCAGTAAACAGTGTTCCATAGGCTGCAATGGAAGAAGTTGGGGCAGGTTCATATTTGGACTGGTTGTTGCTTCATCAGGCAAACCAAAGGATTATTAGTGTTGTAGCTGATCGGCTGCATATTGAACCTGATAGGGTAATAACAAATTTAGCTAATTATGGTAACAACAGTGCTGCATCTATTCCTCTGATGCTTCTTGAGAGCCAACTGGAGAGAGCTCACGCAAGGAGGAAATCGATTAAGCCAAATCGCACCACTCTAGGAAAAGAGGAATGATTCACCAGAATCGTTCCCTCTTTTGACATTCAGTTGAAAACCAACTTCATTCATGGCAAATTGTTGAGATCTACTTCCTCTATTCTAATCGGCTAATTAAAAGCCCAAATTGTAATTTAATGCTATATAAGAGATTGTTGGGAGCAAGAATGATTAGTCAGTCAATTAGTTAATTAATTAGACAGCGATCCAGCCAGGAACAGTGCGCGGGAGAGGAAGGCACAGAAGGGAAGAGGAGTTGTCCCAATGTAGCCTCACGCAATTCATCAGCTGTGGATCACTCCTCTGGTCTTGCTGGAGTTGAGTGATGTCTGCATAATGTAAACACTATTTTCAGTAATTAATTGAAGCAATTTCCTAGCATGTTCTATTTAATTATCTATTGCATCTAATGACTTCGATTTCTGTGTGAACCAGGCACTCAAAGAGGGTGTGAGTTGGCTGGGTTGGCCGCCATACCAACTCGACACTACTTTCATCTTTTAAGCTAGATAGAATTTTGATTCTTGTTTGTTTGCTGTGTGAATTTGATTTATTTACAGTTTCTTTCTGCCTTCAATTAATGTCATTTAATTTGCTGCAACGTTTTCCTTTCAGCTCTAAACTTCATTGATTTTCCACATTAAGAAATTATTCATGTCCTTGAGATTTGTGCTTACACTTGGGATATTCCTCCAGTAGTTCTTATTTGCAAGATCCGCTTATGCGTTGATAAACTGTAATTGATTTATATTCCAGAACATGAAAATGATGTGAGTGATTATGGTTTTTGAGGTACTGACATATTCATTTAAACAATGCTTACAAAAACCATATGTTACTTGTATGCCGCGGAGCCGATATTAATGAGAACAACTTGCAAACAATAATATTTACTTTCCTTTAACTTCTAGACAGTTCTCCATGATTTATTTTCAGGACTTGGAAGGCGAAAAATTCATCTCAATCTAGTTTCTTTCATGAGTTCATTTACACAATAAATTTCCTTGTTATGTTGTTGATGCTTTCAAGTTAACTTTACATCGAATTAGTACAGGCATAATTAGTGCAAGCAGAACTAGTGCAAGCATAATGGTTTTGAATTGCTTCCCACGTTTACAGTCTTTTTGTTATTATGCCGCACTGCTTTATTTCTAGTTCAATTTTCCCTTCTGTTCGCTTGTAATTAGAATTTCCTTTCACATTGATTTCTTGTATTTCCCGTATGATTTTGATTGCCTGAATTGATGTTTTCTTGAATTCTCTTTAGTGCAGGATTTCATTTATTGATGAGATTAAAATGCAAGATAAACTAGCATTTATTTTGCAGGTTGTCAGGGGCTTTCTCTAGAATTTCTAGTGCTGCGTCTCGAAGTTCACGAACTTTCCGGATTGACAAATTAAATGTTGCTACATTTATAGACCCTATACTGCACCCAACATAGGCACAAAAATTTATTGACAATGTACATTGATTTTTTTGCTATAGTAATTCAACCTATTAATATTGGAGAACAAGAGAGACAAGGTATCATGTTTACTACAACAACTCGAGCCAAATATTTAAATGGTTTACGATTTCAACTATCCTTTTCATATAATCGATATGAAACTATTGCAAAACTAACAAGGGTGACAATAGGAATAGTAGAAGAAAATAGTTTGAGATTGATCACAATGGAGACTATTTGTAATTTACTACTATTTTATTATTCACATTTTCTATCATTCAACACTATTACATTGTTGTTGGAGAGGTAAATCCCCTCTACGGATAGAGGCGATCCCTACTAGCCCAGCAAGGGTCTAGCAACAATCACACAATGCTGCTATGCATGTTCCTAATTACAATTAAACAAGAGGTAAAGAGCACCTACTTGGATTCCTGCGCTGTCGTTTGACGAAGAGATGCTGCCTTCGCTCCTTCGCTTCGGCTGGTCACGATCCTCCGCGATCCCCGCGAATAGACACCTGCACACACGAAGAGGAAACAAACGCAAGCGTGAAATCTAGTAAAAGCAACTATACATCAGTCAGAAAAGATGTAATTCAAATTTAACCATTGCATAGACAAACGAGAATGGAACAATAGTAGCAGTCATCTATTATTAATCAAAATAGAGAAGGGTACAACCAAATGTTCTGACGTCGGTATCCTTCTCAGGAGGGGCCAGTCAGCAAGCGTCCCAAGCATTCACCTTTGGAAATGGTTCTCCCAAGACAAGAAACTCTCTCTCACACAAGCAACACAAAACAACCTTCCCTAAGCTATCAATCACTTCCACACTTAGCACACCAAATACCTATAGTAGCAACAATCTGAGCACTATAAGCTCTACACAATCCAAGCTATTCCAAACTAGCTGCTCATGGTAATGGTGGAAGTTTATATAGGAGGAGGAGCCTCCTAAAAGGGTGGAAGGATGAGCTTATCCTTGAGGGAAGTGGTTGCAAAGGGTCGAACAGACATGCCATAGAAGGGAGTCGATACTCACAAAGCCAACAACCAAACCTGAAGTGATCTGGAAGGCTAGTTGTTGCAAAAAATTCGCCCAAATAGGATCAGCGCAGATTATAAGGCAACTAACGCGCTGACGTCGCGCCTCGATAACTGGGAAAGTCATGTCAGCGCGACTCAATACAAGCAGATGCGCGTTGGCGACCAGCGCGGAAAAGTCGTGTGCTTCCGCGCTGGCAGCGCACTGAAAACACTAAGGGCCGCCGGTCAGCGCGGATATTTTAGAAACAGACGCGCTGATGAGGAAAACTTTAGAAAAGTGGGTTTTGGGCCAGTTCAGAAGGCATGAACTTGGTTATTGTGGTTTCTCGACACAGCAGGGTAACTGAGAGGGAGGCAGTGACAAATTACTGTGTAACAGATGCCCCCTAAAGCATGAAGACCGAGAGAGTGGGAGGGGTGAAATGCTTTACAACACTTCGCCGAACCGGAACACCACCAGGAAGGACCGAACTATCTCTGATAATCAAGTACATGCAGTCTAGGCATGGGCGTAGCCATCCAAAAGACACGCGAAAAGATCTGTGGAATGGACGCAGCCATCCAGCTAAAGAGACCAGAATAATGATAAGGTATGGTCGCAGCCATCCATGAAGACTCAGGTATGGGCGCAGCCATCCATCAATGAGTCATATAATGATCATCCACAAAATCGCAGCCTGGACCAAAAACAGACAGGGATCCAGGGTCTTGCGCTCCGTCCCGACCCGAACGAAGTACAAGTTCAAGCGTGCGAATACATGAGTTGGAGTCGAACACGCGTGAACATCGTCTGATTACCAGTCAATAATGAAAACTGTTAACAGACACGAGAGGTACCACCAATAATGACAATGGCCCTCAAGGTACAATAGGTACAATCCGCGGAGTGTGAATCAATGAGCTGGTGTCGAACACCCACGGAATCATTCGATCGGAGGCCAATGATGTAAACCTCGCGTCGAACACGGAGAGCCTGCCATTGAGGCATGCAGGCTCTAAGGCACCTGAAGGGAGTCTCTAAGTCACCTTCCTGGATAATGAGCTGAAGTCGACAGGAAGTGACCTCGACCGAAGGTGGGCCATAATGTTTCCCACATCATCGACACGAGACAGAGATAAAATGATTTGTGTGAGATAGCAGATGAGGTTGTATTATTGCAGAGGCCAACTTCTCTTGAACATATCGGCGGAACTATAGTGGATTTGGCAGTATTTGACATCAAATGAGCAAAGGGTATGATAACGACAGCAATGAGCAGATGATAGGCCAGATAGGATAACCCAAACCCACAGAAACCAGTGAAAAGCGAGATGAGATGGTCCCACCCAGACACGAAGCAGAGGAGTGCCATGTTCAAGAGCGACATACTGCCGACACGACTATGATTACAGTTCCATTTTCCCCACCATTTCTGGTAGGTACCCCAATTATTTTTGGATGACAAGCTTGACGGGGATAGCATATGCTTGAAGAGTGTCATTTCGACAATGTCCGATGTCATCAAGTGTTTAACGAGCCTGACAAAGGGAAAACTCGGCGTCTTTTCTTGTTTAGAGAGTCTGAAAAGACAGCAGAAAAGGAGACTCCAGGGGGGGGTCCTTTTTCGTACAGTTGTGTCTCTCGAGCCCGAAAAAGTATAAAACAATGCCCGAAAGAACCGCCCGACCATTATGATCGAGGAGTACTTTTCGTAAATAGTGCTTTTGACCCGAAAAAGTAAAAAAGCGGTCGGAAACACGTCGTTTTAGAGCCGATAACGAGTGCGAAACGACAAACACCCGGCAATATTTTTAAGTTACACGGTCAGAAGAAGAGCTTAAAATGACCGCCTTTCATTCCCTTTAACGAGCTGGAAGGAGGCTTGGCCATCTTTTCTTGTTTTGTGTCGGAAAAGAGCTCAAAGACGACATTGTTCGCGTTCAAGTGATGTTAGAATCATTATGATTGTCACCGTTTCAAAGGACCTGCACAATAAAAGACACCCGCATAAATCCGTTCGACATGTTAAAAACATATTAAAACATGTATAAAACAGTACAGAAGCGTAAAATCCATGGTAAAAACATGACCATAAACCCATATTCGCAAAAATTTAAGTCAATTAAGTCATTTTTACTATAAATAGAAAGGTAAATAGTCATTTTCACCATTGTTACCAAATTGAGCCTCTGAGAACGTTGTGAAGCTGTGAAGTTGACGGAGCCAATTCTTCCTCGTGCGGACACCATTTGGCAAACGGCTTGCTCCAGGTAGGTTCTTCTTGCCACGCACCCTTTTTTGAGCATTTTTATTCGTAATTTAACGGTGGGATTGGCCCAATTGGGCGAGTTTTTGAGCCATGGGTGCGCTCTCGGTCAGCGCGGGTTTCCCGCTCGGGACCGCGCTGACCGATGAAAAATACACATACCAAATTTCGGGTCAGCGCGGAAAACCTGTGTTCTTCCGCGCTGACCTGAAGAAAATACAAAGGACCGCCATTTTCAGCGCGTCTGTTTTAGAAACAGCCGTGCTGGCGCGCCTAATTTTGTTTTTTAATAATTTGGACATGAAATTTCTTTCTACCAGCATTCTAATTGTTCTTATTGTTTATGTAGGACACAATGGCCTTCCAGTGGCAAGAGAGGGCTCATGATGTTGAGGATATCGCCGCTTTTGCAAGAGCGGATTGTCGAGATGCCATGCGGGCATGTGGATTTTTAAAATTCTTCTTGACTCCACGCCTGAGAGATCATCATGATTTACTAGAGTTCCTGATCCAGTCATGGAACCATATAGACGGTAAATTTACCATCCGTGGTAAAGATATCGAGTTTGACTTCATGGACATATATTTCTTGACCGGTTTGTCACGCCGGGGTGCGAGGCCCATTCTGGAGGGGCAGCGGCCCAGCGGCGAGACTCTCGACCAACTCATGGCTCGAGTATGTCCACAGGCCGAGAAGACGCGGAGTGGGAAGGTGTCGATTCCCACGGTGAGAGACATAGTTCTTCGCACCATCCTGTTTATGGTGACTCGGGCAGCGGGAAGCTTGGCCAACCATGAGGCCTCGAAGACCCACCTCCTGCTAGCTCTTGACTGCCTACAGCTTACAGTGTTTGATTGGGCCACTGCGGTGACCAACTGCATGAAGAGGCAACTCAACAACTGCCGACGCGGAGAGTCGAAACAGTTCGGCTATGGGTCGCTTCTACTCCCACTCATTCTGGAGCAGGTACCAGTCATGCGGCTGCAGACTATAGCCGTGGATCCTCCGAGGAGTCCGCGGGAGACGCGGGCCACTCGATGGGGGCGCATCATGCCACGCGGGGGTGGTGGCCGGCCAGCTCATTGGGGAGTGGTTTTTCGAGAGTGGTTGGAGCATCAGATCGTTTTCGTCGAGGATTGGCCATACGCAGGTATGGATTTCCGCAACGATCTCGACATGCCATTGCCGCCAGGAGACCACTGGGATGATGGAGGTATGACACTTTGATTTTCTGAGTTTTTTAATGTTTTTGATTTTAATGTATATGTCTTAACAAATGTCGCCGTGTGCAGATGTGGGACCTGTCAGACCCGTCGGCTTAGCTCCAGAGGCACGGAGAGAGGGGCAGGGAGCTAATGTCCTTGCCTTAGTCCCTCCAGGAGTAGATACTTCGGAGACCATAGCTCGCAACCTTGAGGGGTTGCTGGAGGGCGTGCCAGACTATCAGGGAGTCGAGGAGGTTCCCATAGAGCACCAGATCCATACAGTGGGGGTGGCACCCAGGGTGCACCGCTTGTTGAGGCGGGTAGCACAAGCGGATGTGTGCTATAGGGAGCACAACCCAGCACATTAGTCGCCTAGGTTTCTTTTTGATGTTTTGCGAGACGTTTTTCTCGATGTATGGAGAACAGTGACTCTTGTATTTTGACACATACACTTATTTTTGAGTGCCTCAGTGCGCCACACGATATATATATATATACATACCGATTTTTTGGATGGATCTTGCTTACATATGATGATGTTTTGCTTATGTTATGCAAATGTTCAGTACAAATGTGATCTTATGTATGAATTGCACAACAGATGACCCATGTATTTTAATGTTTTTAATAAAAGCTTAAAAGCACACACCGCACGCATGCAAACTATGCTTGAGAAAATATTTACATATGCTTTACTCTATTATGCTTCCTATGTCTTCTTGTATGATGTTATCTATTCCGCAAATGTCTGTCTAATACATGATTCGCCAATGCATCAGTCAACGTGTTCAATCGTCTTGGAATATGTTGATACGTGATATAATCAAAATTCCTTTCTAACAATCGGACACGTAGGTACAATCTTAGGATACGTTGGTCTCTGACGGAATATCGCCTGTTAAGTTGATGAACGACCAGCTGGGAGTCCAGGCTTACCATCATTGCTCGAATGCCGAGATCAACTGCTTCAGCTAGTAGCTCAATTACGGCACTGTACTCAGCGACATTATTAGTGGTGCGACCGAGACAGACTCCTTGAAGATCTAGCAACTCTCCGTGAGGATCATAGATCACCCATGCCGCAGAAGACAAATTGCAGGTACTACGGCAGGCGCCATCAGCGAAACCAACATAAGGTGCACTGGACATCTGCACGAGAAGAAGAAACATAATAAGAGGGAAACATGTTTTCACACCAAAGCAGAACATGAAATCATGCACACAAAACACACTAAACATGCGTATGTACAAACTAAGTGCACGAAGTCATGCGTAATATTTTTTCAGATACAGCCCGTTGCGGGGCTTGTCAAGAGGGTTTCCTTCGTAATCAATCAACTCATATGACCCCTTTTGTAAAACTCTTTTCACGATGTAGGGACCTAGCCACATGGACTCGAGTTTTCCTGCCCCCAGCTTATCTTTGGCTTGATCGTAGAGCAGTACTAGATCTCCCTCAACGAAGGAACGAGGATGAATATTCTGGTCAAAGTGAGCTTTGACTCTCTTCTTTTGTGCTTCAATAGCCAGAGAGGCTAAACGACGAGTCTCGTCTAACCGTTCTAGGTATAGAAGCCGTTCCTCCACCGAAGTGGTGTTGGGGAGCAACTCGACAGCTAATTTCAACGAAGGAATCTCGCATTCGACGGGAAGGGTAGCCTCCAGTCCATAAACCAATTGAAATGGAGTGAAACCGGTGGCATCCTTCACGGAAGTCCGATAGGCCCACAAAGCTGGGAACAGCATCAGATGCCAATTAGACTTGTGCGTATTGACGGTGCGTTGAAGCATAGTGATCAAAACTTTGTTCACGGCTTCAACTTGGCCGTTAGATTGTGGATAGTACGGTGTCGAACTATCTTGACGCAAGCCTAGTTGGGTCGTTAGTTCCGTCATCATGTGATTACGGAAATGCTTTCCGTGATCCGTGACGACGGCCTGAGGGACTCCGAAACGTGTGATGACATGATTGAATAAAAACTGCGCCGCCGTGTAACCGTCTTCGTTTAATGTAGGCATCGCTTCGGCCCACTTGGTGAAATAATCCACGGCAACGATTATGTACCCAAGCCCCCCAGCTGAACGAGGGTTACAGGATGTATAATCGATGCCCCATTTGGCAAATGGACCTACGGTGACAACGTGGTGCAGTGGTGCAACAGGTGCACGCATCTTCCGGTGGTAAACCTGGCATTCGTGACATGCTCGTACAACAAGGATACAATCTTTGAAGATGGAAGGCCAGAAATAACCAGCACGGAGGATCTTCTGAGCGGTAGCATAGCCAGACATATGGCCGCCACAAGCGCCAGAGTGGCAGTCATTCAAAACCCACTCAGCCTCCTCGAGAGTCAAGCAACGGCGGAGGACAGAATCAACGCCGAGACGGTACAGGGTATCGCCCAAGATACGATAACGTTGAGCTTGGTGACGAATTCGTCGTCGAGCATCTTTCGATACATTTGGACGGAAGGAAGACGTTTGTAAATATACGATAATGTCCCCATACCATGGGTCGAGGGTGCTGATGAGAAACAATGTTTCATCCGGGATATGCTCCTCTGAGTGAGATGGTGTAGAATGAGATGGTAAGGAACAGAGCAGTTCAGCAAAGACCAGAGATTTCTTAGACTTGGCTGCAGTGAATTCCAAGTCGAACTCTTGGAGGATTACGATCCACTTCGAGTATTTGCCCCCCAGCAGTTGACGTGACAAAATGTAGGTCATGGGGTTGCAATCAGAGATCACGGTCGTTGTGCGCAACAGGATATAATGCCGGAATCGTTGGACGGCGCAGACAGCAGCCAATGCCAACTTCTCGACATATGCATAGCGAGTTTCCGTATCCAGAAGGTTGCGGCTAAGATAATAGACAACATGCTCAGTGCCGCCATCATCATCCTGCACTAGAACCATGCCGATGGTGGTGTCAGCGGCAGCTAGATAGAGAGTGTAGTCACAGTCGTAATTCGGAGGTCTTAAGAGCGGAGCTGAGACAAGAAGGTCTTTAAGACGCTCGAAGGATTCCTGAGCGATAGCGTCCCAGCGAAAGGGCGTGTCTCGCTTTAGTAACCGTGTGAAACCCTTAGCCACCTCGGCATAATTTGGAATGAATCGTCTGAGAAAATTAGCTTTACCCTGCAAGCTCTGTAATTGCTGCAGAGAGGCAGGGGGAGGAAGATTCAAAATGGCCTCGACTTTAAGGGGATCCAAACGGATGCCTTCCCGGGAGACGATGAACCCGAGCAGTCGGCCAGATTCTACGCAGAAGACACACTTATGCGGATTGAGTCGAATACGGTAGTGTCGATAGTGGAGAAAGATTTCGCGTAAATAAGATGGATGGTCTTGACGTTTAGCTGAATGAGCTGGAAGGTCATCCAGGTAAGGTTGTACAATGTGTCAGATATCATGGAAAGCATACGACATCGCACGCTGGAAAGTGGCACCGGCATTTTTAAGACCGAAAGGTAGCTTCTTATAAGCGAACGTGCCCAAGGACAAATGAAAACTGTCTTATGCTGGTCAGCGGGGGCTATGTTGATCTGGTTGTAACCAGAGAAGCCGTCCATAAACGAATAAATCTCGCTTCCTGCGCAATCATCAATAAGCTGATCAATAAAAGGCGTAGGAAAGTTATCTTTCGGACAGGCGCGATTAATGTCGCGGTAGTCAACACAGACCCGGATAGTGCCCTGCTTTTTATTCACAGGGACGATATTGGATACCCATTCCGTGAGAGGAATGGCATAGATGAAACCAGCTCGGAGGAGCTTTTCAACTTCGGCCTTGATGGCGGCAGCCTTTCAGGGGTGCACTGGACGTAAACGTTGACGAACGGGCTTAGTGCCAGGATAAGTAGGTATTTCATGCACCAAAATACTAGGGTCGATGCCGGGCATCTCCTCGTAAGACCATGCGAAGACATCGCGGAATTCACGAAATAAAGCGGTATAAAGTTGAACTTCCTCAGGAGTGCATGTGACTCCAATGAAAATATTCTCGACAATCCCTGGTTTGACAGAGATGTCGATAGCTTGGGTTTGCGTAATGTTACCCATATTGCCTTCCGAGGACACTTGATATAACTGAACCGGTGTTTGGAGAGGCGGAGATGGGACGCATGAAGCAAACCGCTCGAGACACGCGACCATTTCCGAATGTGGAGGGAGAAACGAAGAGCGATGGTGGTAATCTAACCAAGGGAGCTCCTCGAGAGACATAGTCTCGATGATAGCCTCATCGGAGGGGAATGATTCCTTCAAAGGATCCGAAGTGGTCTCATCTCCCAACCAAGGGAATTGATCATATGAATCGGGAACGCTGCTTGAAAAAGCAGGTTCAGGAGGGGGAGCCGATGCAGCGACAATTTCGATGTAGTTGAGTTCGGTAGGACTCAACGGCATCATATCGCCCCAAGAGTCTTCCTGATTCAAGGGGGAAGGACCCATGGATCAGAACGCACTGAAATCATATTAACAGAGGCGAGATTCGGAGGTGGGAGGGGGAAGACTCCCATTAATGAGGGATCTTTGAACAGTCCAGCACCCACACTCACTAGTGATTTGGAGGTATGCTCTACGAATGGCACATTTCCTTCAGAAGAGGAAGCAAAGAAGGACAGCTGATCCACCGTGACGACTCTTCCTTGATGGGGGAAGCGAACGACACGGAACAAAGAGGACGCCACGGCTTGCATGGCATACGTCCAGCTTCGTCCAAGGAGGAGATTGTAAGTGAGATTCGCGTCGACAACTTCAACTTCTACTTGTACGGTCTTCCCTTCTAAAGAGATGGGCAATCGCGTGAGGATACCATATGGACGAGATTCTCTTCCATCGAAAGCCTCCAGGGTCGTAGGAGACTGGCTCAGAGCAGGGGAACCGATAGCCTTCCAGCAAGCAACTGACATGATGCAGGTTGAGGCACCTTCATCAATGACTGTACGGTGGATCGTTTTGCCGTTGATGAGAACCTGTATAAGGAAAGCTACCTGATGAGGCAGTCTCTGCGTGAAACCCTCGAGATCAAAAGAAATTAAATCCGAATCTGCTGGGTCTATGCCACCAATTGCTAATAGAAGGGACTTCCTCTGGGAGGGGCAGCTCTGGAGGACTTCTAATGCGGACATAGCGGACGGAGCCTGAGCTAAGTCCTCGACAATGCTATAGTGCTGGGCAGCACGACCTTTGGGGTTATAAGATGACTTCTTGAGTACACCTTTGGGAGGGGGTCGGGGGATCGTCTCAGGGCTGGGCCGTTCAATGTGAAGGGGACCAGAACTGGACGGAGGAGCGCTGGAGGTAACCTCCGGCTCTTTCCCGGCGGGAGAAGGATAATCTTTCGCTCGAGTTGAAACATGGATGGGGATCGTTCCAGCCATGAACACTTGAGAACCGAACGAGGAAGAGGTTTGAGAGGGATCTGCCACCTGATGCGTCTATTGGGAAGGGAAAGGCTCTTTAAGCACAGCAGGAGGTCCCGGAGCACCTTTCAAAAGACGACTAACCTCGGAGCGCCTGGGGCAATCCTTGGTGTAGTGATCCTCCTCACAGATGAGACAAGGATACTTAGGTTTCCGTTTAGCTCCTTCCTCGGAAGAAGGCTTAGGAGGGTCCTGCTTAGGCTGTCCAGATTTATCTTTAGCCTTCCCTTTCTTTTTCCCTTTCGAGGATTTGTCCGCCGCGGTGGACTGAACGGTGTTTACCTTGGAGGTACTCCCAGAAATTGATTGGCCCTGAGGAGCGTTTTTGCTAGAGGTATTCTGCTTCTGCTTCCCAGGGTTCGCGACCGACTTCTTTGATGGTGCATTGACAGAACCAATGACTCCATCAACAGAAGGCTTTGGTGGAGCTTTGGGCTGTCCATGCCTCGGGGCATCCGGAAAATACTCATACAAAGTACCTGACTGAGAATATACTAAGTCGAGGTACTGAGCTCGCGCAATCGCTTGCTCTTCAGTTACACATGCTCCCATTGCGATATCTTTTGCAATTTTAGGGACAAAGGAAGTCGTGAACTAGTCGGTCAGGAGTTGATCAGGGATCCAAAACTTAATCAAGCGACGACGCCTTCTCCATTCATGTATATGATCGGAGATGTGCGTAGCCGTATCCTGTTTGAGAGACGTGAGAAGGTGGGTCCCAGTCTCGTACCGAATGGGTAACTGAAAGTGAGTCAAAAAGGCCATAGCCAATGAGTTGAAGTCTTGGAACATGCTGCGATTGAGTTCGATGTACCATTTAGCAGCTGAACCAGTGAGAGTCCTCTGAAAGAGGCGTAGCCGGATAGAATCGTCAAGCCATGAGTTCGATGAGCACCAAAGGTGATAAGTCATTACATGGGCCTGGGGGTCTTCACCGGCTTTGCCGTCAAACTTTGGACAGTCACCTGGTATTTTGGTTGGAACTGGTGGCCAATATGGATTATGTAAAATAGGATCATTTGTTAATTTGGACACATCAGGTAGTTCCAACGTTGCTAAGAATGGTAGATGCGGGTTAAAGGACATTTGTGGCTGCGGATTCGAGGCGACATTAGGGTTCCACCCAGATGGTGGCTGCCCCCACGAACTTTGTCCGGACGGGCCTGGACCAAAAGGGCCTGGCGCGTAGGAACTTTGTCCCGATGGACCTGTCCCAAAAGGGCCTGGCGCATAGGGGGTTTGTCCATAGGGGTTCTGTCCATACGGATTCTGGCCATATGCGGACGGCTGTCCCTGTGTCTGCCCCCCAGCCCCCCAAGTATTAGCAGCTTGGCCCACAGGTGCACCGTACTGATAGTTTTGATAAGGAGTGACTTGTGGTTGCTGATAATTTTGATAAGGAGCGAACTGGTTTTGCCCCTGGGGTTGCTGGTAGCCATATGGTTGCTGGGCCCCATACGGAGCCTGATAGGCAGGCTACATTTGGTAGGGAGGTTGAGGTTGTGGCCCACCTTGCATTTGATAACCCGTTTGAGTTTGAGGCCCAGAGTAATGTCCTTGAACCGGCTGGGGTTGAGCCATCTGTCCCGAAGGTTGACTCGGTTGGCTTCGAGATGGACCTGGCTGGCTAGCAGGATAGACTTGCTGGGCACCAGGTTGTCCATGTGCCATCCGGGTTTGTCCTTGCGGAACAGATGACTGAACTGGCTGAACAACTGGTCGGCCCTGAGGTCGGCCAGTTGGTCCAGATAAACGAACAGGGCGGACAGCGGGTCGACTTTGCTGTATAGAAGGTGGGCCCGTCTGCCCCCCAGGATGCACAGACTGAACAGAGGGCTGGGCTTGCTGTGTAGAAGGCTGCCCTCCTTGGTGCATAGGCTGAGTAGCAGGTTGGCCTTGCTGTATAGCGGGCTGCCCCCCTTGCCCAGAAGGATTCACGGGTGGAGCAGTGGGTTGGCCCTGCTGAACATAAGGTTGCCCACCCTGCCCAGAAGGATGACCAGACTGGGGAGTAGGTTGTCCCTGTTGTACATGGGGTTGCCCCCCCTGCCCATGAGGATATCCCTGCTGGACTTCTGGTTGATTTGGAGGATTATAAACTGAGCCAGTTTGTCCAGATGGGTACCCTTGCTGGAAACTGGACTGGCCCTGTTGAATGTAAGGCTGCCCGAGTTGTCCAGTTGGGTAACCTTGCTGGGTACCAGGTTGCCTTGGATAGCCAGTAGGTTGACCTTGATATGCATACGATGGACCTCCAATGCCCGAGGGTTGCCCCTGGTAGGGTTGTCCTTGTGGGTCCCCAGATTGTCCTGGGTAAGGCGGGCCATAAAGTGGTTGCCCCTGAGGGGTTTGCACATAGAGTGGCTCGCCTTGATTGGGTGGTCCGAAAGGATCTCGGGCCCCATGAAAAATGTGAGTAGCGGGATCATATGCGATATCCAACGGTTCCTCGTTCTCTTCGAAAGGATGATGAGGAAGGACCGAAATGCTCTCGAGGTACTCACCGTTCTCATCATAATAAAAGAGGGGACCTTCGTAATCTGTGTCCGTGATGGGTTGCCCAAAAGCATCATATGGCCCTGCTCCTGGAATGCCACCAGAAAAGGGGCCAGCTTCAGGGTTTGGAGATGAGGATGCTGGTACAGCACTAACGACCGGAGTCGATCGCGCTACGCAGACGGTGGGTCTAGTGGGAACTGAGGTAACGGGCGTGTCAAGCCCAGAAGTAAGAGGCGTACTAAGAGGTCGCGAAACAAAAGGCCCGGTGGTGGCAATAAGATTAGGATCCCATATAGTTGTAGCAGTAGTTCTAGCGGCTATCCTGTCCCTCACTGATGAATATCGTGGAGGGAGTGGAGAGGAAGCTGGGATAGGAGTCTCGATATCCGTCACAACGGGCGTCTCACCGGTGCTGGAAGCTGTCTCATCCATGGGGGAAGTAGACATCGGAGATAACATACCGAGAGGAGTACGAGGGGTATAATCGGGCTCCCAGATAGGATTCCAATCTTCTATGTAATCCTCGTCACCTAGAGCACGTACCTTGATAGGCTGGGTACTCGGAACAACGGGAAGAGTACCTCTTACAACCGGTGCTTCAGAGGCAACAGAAGATGGAGAACCTTGATCACTTAGACCGGGAGTTGATGGGTCAGCCATGATGACCAGACCCCTTAGAAAACCTAAAGGAAACTAACGATAAAAAACCCTACTCAAAACTATCGCACACAAGATCTAAAACAGGTGATGTTAACGTGGCCGAATTAATTTTAAGACACAAGAACCAAAATTGACCTTTTCATGTTTCGAGAGTCGAGAAAAGGACGAAAAGATGACTCCAGTCTCCTTCGAATGTTTAATGAGCACGAAGTGACAAGACGCTCACAGGCACCTTTTCATTTAGGGAGTCCGAAAAGGATCAAAAGTGACTGCTCTGGAGACTCTAGGTATAAGGTTTACCAAGCAACCCGTAAAACTGCTTATACACCTCAGCAATCGTATGAGAGCCAAGGAATTTCCGTACTGCAGTCAATCTTCCCGAATGCTGTGTTCGGTGCGTTACGGTTCACAAGGCGGAAGACTCGGCTTCCTATGGATAAAGGATAAAAGCCTAGTGGGGTCTCCCTATATACGCGACGGTACGTGGGAGCGAAGTCCGTGTTAGACCACTATCGAGTCACAGAAGGAGGAATCACCCAACCATAATGTGGAACAACAGTGACTATGTTTAAAGACGTCGGAACACGTCTCTAACCTAGACCTCTAGATATTTGCGTTTAGTTCCAATGCGTTTTTAGATTCATTCGGTTCATTTTATAGTTGATCTTGAGTTAAGTTTCAATTTCAGGCTCTATCGTATGTTCTCTCACAATTACCTAGATGCAAACTACATGCCAACGAAAACCATTTTGTTCGATGAATTCTATTTATGAGAAGGTGGAGAATTTCCAAACAAACAAAATGAAATCAAATAATCAAGCAGCCTAATGCAGCTAAAAGCGAGGAAAGCAAACTTTTCTTTTGAAAACACAAATCAAATGAATGCTCTTTCCTTTTTCAATTCTCAAAAGCAAAGCTACTAGTTTGATTTTCTTTCAGTGACACAAAGCATCTAAATGAATTTGGAGGAACGAGAACACCAAGCTAGTCACTTAGTGAAAGCACACAAAGCTCCCAAAACACCCAACAAAGATTTCCAAATCGAAAGGAAAAAAAAATTCCGCACGAGCTATGTGTTCTAAGCTCGGCACGACAATCAAGGATTGAAACACAGAGGAAGTGAAAACTACTTGGAAACACAACCAAAAACACTTCAACAGTCACCGAACACGTGCAACAACAAATCTGAAGTTGGCTGGTCAAGTAAGGAAACAAAATCCCTACGGAAGGCTTGACACACACAGAGCCGCTGGATGCCCTAGGGCTAGAGTGCGAAATCAATGGAGAAGAGCTAACACCCGGAGGATAAAAGTCTCAACCAGTCAAATAGAGACCCAACACAATCCAGTAGTTGTAAAAGTGATGGCGGAAAAACAAACCAAGCAGCGAAAGCGAAGAGGAAGGTATTTGCAAAAATCGAAAAATGAGCAAAACGAAACCTTGTGGAACAAGACTTTGCAAGCAAGCAGCTCAGAGTCCAGATGATGCAAAACAAGTCACAAACCAAGTGGAGAGAAGAGGGGAAAGCTGAAGTAACAGGTTCAGGAGGCTGATTTGGACAAAAACAAGTTTTACAGGATCAGCGCGGGTAGCCTTCAGCAACTTGGCGCTGACAGGAGGGGTGCCATAGCAACTTTGCGACGTCAGCGCGGAAATACACGGATAAAGCGCGCTGTCTCAAAAAAACGAGGTCAGCGCGACTATTGATCACACAGGCGCGATGACAGGAAGGACAAAGAAGCAAGTGTGCGACGTCAGCGCGGAAGCACACGGATAAAGCGCGCTGTCTCTAAAAACGAGGTCAGCGCGACTATTGACTGTACAGGCGCGATGACAAAGACAACACAGAAGGAAGGACGCGACGTTAGCGCGTCTGTTTTGAATTAAAGCGCGCTGAAGGTAAAAAGCCAATAAAACCAAAGCAAAACTTCCCAAACCAAAGGTAAAAACCTATTAACAATTAAGACACTTCCCAGATGCACCCAGAAAGCTTATAGGCAGAGGAAGCAATCCCCAAAACTCGAAAAGAGAGAAAACAAATCAAAACGCAAAAGGCGGACACAAGAGACAAGGAGGCTGATCCCCAGCAGAGTCGCCAAATTGTTGGAGAGGTAAATCCCCTCTACGGATAGAGGTGATCCCTACTAGCCCAGCAAGGGTCTAGCAACAATCACACAATGCTGCTATGCATGTTCCTAATTACAATTAAACAAGAGGTAAAGAGCACCTACTTGGATTCCTGCGCTGTCGTTTGACGAAGAGATGCTGCCTTCGCTCCTTCGCTTCGGCTGGTCACGATCCTCCACGATCCCCGCGAATAGACACCTGCACACACGAAGAGGAAACAAACGCAAGCGTGAAATCTAGTAAAAGCAACTATACATCAGTCAGAAAATATGTAATTCACATTTAACCATTGCATAGACAAACGAGAATGGAACAATAGTAGCAGTCATCTATTATTAATCAAAATAGAGAAGGGTACAACCAAATGTTCTGACGTCGGTATCCTTCTCAAGAGGGGCCAGTCAGCAAGCGTCCCAAGCATTCACCTTTGGAAATGGTTCTCCCAAGACAAGAAACTCTCTCTCACACAAGCAACACAAAACAACCTTCCCTAAGCTATCAATCACTTCCACACTTAGCACACCAAATACCTATAGTAGCAGCAATCTGAGCACTATAAGCTCTACACAATCCAAGCTATTCCAAACTAGCTGCTCATGGTAATGGTGGAAGTTTATATAGGAGGAGGAGCCTCCTAAAAGGGTGGAAGGATGAGCTTATCCTTGAGGGAAGTGGTTGCAAAGGGTCGAACAGACATGCCATAGAAGGGAGTCGATACTCACAAAGCCAACAACCAAACCTGGAGTGATCTGGAAGGCTAGTTGTTGGAACAAATTCGCCCAAACAGGATCAACGCGGATTATAAGGCAACTGACGCACTGACGTCGCGCCTCGATAACTGGGAAAGTCATGTCAGCGCGACTCAATACAAGCAGAGGCGCGCTGGCGACCAGCGCGGAAAAGTCGTGTGCTTCCGCGCTGGCAGCGCACTGAAAACACTAAGGGCCGCCGGTCAGCGCGGATATTTTAGAAACAGACGCGCTAATGAGGAAAACTTTAGAAAAGTGGGTTTTGGGCCAGTTCAGAAGGCATGAACTTGGTTATTGTGGTTTCTCGACACAGCAGGGTAACTGAGAGGGAGGCAATGACAAATTACTGTGTAACAATTGTCACTTTGCATTCAACAATTTTATTTCATCATTAAAGTTATTGACAATATTTATCACCTCAACAAACCGAGTTAACTAAGAAAATTTAAAATTAAAATGACCAGATAAATCTTAGACATATTTAGCATATTTAAAATGGTTATATTAATATTAGACGTATTTACATATTATTGATAAAATTAATCATATGTTCAATAGATTTTCCATGGCCGCACACGACTGAAACTATCATAGATCCATATTAACTCTAGATCGGCGCCAAGAGGGATCAAATCTCTCGAGGTGCAAAACTTTCCTCAAATTTTGCACTCAAAAAAGAGGTTTGCACCTCGAGAGATTTGATCCCTCTCGGCGTTTGATAGATCCAGAGTTAATATGGATCTAGGCTGGTTTGACATACAAACCAAGAAAGTAGAAGATCAAGAAGATGATGATTATGATGAATCTACGGAGGATGATTTGGTGTATTATCTGCAATGTGATAATGGAATCAAAATTGTGCATCTCGAATTCACAAGGATGTGAACTAGAATTTTTTGTTCATCATTAAATGTTCAATATATGTTCATTTTAATTGTGACTATAAATGTTGCAAATAACAAAGACAACTACTTTATCAAGTCGACATATTGTTTAGAATTTGCGGGCACTTGTATTAGTCAAACTCTTCGAGTTGGTCGACTTAGTTGACTGGAAGACCTATGGAATATTGGTTACATAATGTTGGTTATTCTAAGTTATCATTGTTTTTTCGTAACGAAACATAGGATTGAAATAATAACAAATTGAAAGCTGGTTTCATGTCGCCAATGTTCTAAGAGGAAATACAGAGCTCAAGTACCTTTTAAAAGAGGTGATCGTACCCACTGACACTTCAGAAAACAGATTTCCTAAAGCTCCATAACAAACTCAGTAAAAAACTGTGAGAAGAAGAATGGGCGTAGCGATGGGATTGAACAGTGAAGAGTGTGGAAAATAAAAGAAATTCTAAGTGTTTTGGAGATATGTTATAGAGATCATTGACATAGTTTTACTTAGAATTAATAGGAATTTTTACCATTAATGTGTCGACGAGAGCAATTCTTTCATCTTGACTTATACATAACATCAGGGGCTGACATCGACATGATATTTGGTCCAGGATGAGACGGCGGAGGTGATGAACTGAGAGGTCAATTGTTGGAAGAGGAAGATAAACCATAGGGGAAGGTAGAGGCTTGGAAATCCACGTTCACATTTGGGGATTTGTCAGCGGTGAAATTCATGGTTCTGCGGGGAATTTCCAGCATGATCCCTCACAAAAGTCCACACACCACTTTAACCCTAAATTAAAGCATGCCCAGGCTTCCAACTAATTCACCTGAAAGATTTTGTCTCTTCAGAATCATGCGATGCCTTCGAGATGTGATATGGCCTCACAGCTGAATCCAAGTATTAAGTGGATCATGCATGACTAGATCGACGAGGACTGCTTCATGATACTCAAGAATTACAAGAAGGTAATCCCTAATACAGGGAAGGTGATCATAGTAGACACAGTTATCGACGCCAAGAAAGGAGACCATACAAATAAAAATAAAAATAACGTTGTGGATCCAAGTGTTGGCACAATATTTGGTCTAGGAATGGTTGCATATAGCTCTAATGGGAAAGAGAGAACAAAGAAAGAATGGAAGATGATCTTATTGGAAGAAAGATTTAGTCATTACAACATAATAATTAGAGAACGCAGATACTGAACACAACACACTTGAACATTTGATTTCCAAAGAGGGGTATTTATACACAGTGAAGAAGCTTCTCGAGCCGGTGATAGTGGCTTCTTTGGGAATTTATCTGAACTCTTGAAACTTCCTCCTGAACTCTCTACACTTCCTACCTAATGCATTTAATGCAGACAGTGGTTGGAATAAATGTTTTCCAACACTCCCCCTTAATTCCAACCATAAGATAAACACACAAAATACCCTATAGCACTATACATAAGCTACAAACATACTCTTAATTGACATGCCTGCTAGTCTAAGTCTCAATTAGGCTTACAACATAATTTGGATTTTCTACAACATATAACTTCTACAAAACTCAAATTTTGCCTTCCCAAGAGGCTTAGTGAATGTTGGCTTAGTGGGTCTTGAGCCAGGTTCAGAGTTAAGTTTAGCCAAACAAATCCCTACACTACTGGCCCTTTCTGCATCAATCTGCGGAGTGTGGACTGAATTCTCACCCGAAGCAGTATGGGGGGATGTTGGAACCGATTTTCCGCACCCAAAGATTAGTGTAATGTCGTTTTATGCCCTAACTTTTCCTTCGCACAGATCGATAAGCGTTTTAGGGCTTATCGATATACTTCTCTTAATTGACCTCTAGATCTTCGCGAAGGTCTACAACTGTCTTTCGCGGACCCTAAATAGGTGAATCAGTCACTTACATGCCTTTGTAATTACTCCAACTTTTGTATTTACCTAGATCGACTTAAGTGTATGATAACTTCAACATGCATTAAGATATTCTTCACGTAAACAAATATTATTACTTGCGTTCATATAACAATGTAAAACATGCAGAATCACACATCAATACAATATTAATTCACAAACCCATTATTCATCATAACGTAATCGTATTCATTCGTAATAGAAGGAAATAGACAAAACACAGATAATTTCCAAAATAATCTCTTTATTGATACTTCAACTCTTCTTACAGAATCAATGCTACCCTGCACACTGAGCTACAAACTCTACTCTAGGCCTCTGTGCACACATCTGCAGAGCCTCTCTTCTACTTTAAGACTCTTCGCTCTTCATTTCTACCAACCCATTACATTTGTCTCCATCAATGAATTGATCTACTAAAAACTGCCTTAGACTCTATAAGAATTTCCTTTTTATACAATCCCATGGTCCATGGACCATGGGTAGATCTACTAAAGCCGACAAAGACGACACACTTTGCATAAATGAAGGGTAAAACCGTTTATGACACTTTACCATCTACGCACTCTACGACCACAACTTATGGAGACTTTTACATTTTACATAAAAAACTTGGGCTTTTGCCCCAAAATTGACCCTAGGGGACCCTGTCCCAACAAGCCCCCAACACAAATATTGTGACTCGCCCTCGAGTCACTCTGTTGCCAAGGAGATTAACCTGTGAATACCTCCCAGCTCCACTTATGCTACTACTACCTCAGCTGTGCTCTACGTGGCTGCCTGCTTTATTTTCTCCACGAGCTACTCTGTTGTTGGTCCTGCGTTGTATTCCCATATCTTTTGTTGCGTTTTCTGTAGGCTGGCCAACTTCTCCCCAATGGTGGCGGAGACAACATAGGCCTCATCCAGCCAAGGCCCCAATCTGGCCTTGAGGACTGCCTCTTTCCGCTACGATGCTTCCACCTATTCAAGCAGTTGTTTTTCCTCCTACAACTTTTCCAATTGTTGCGTTATAGTGATGGTGCACGCCGTCGCTCTTGCTTCGTCATATTGTTGCTGCAATTCTTGGGCCTCTATGTTCAAACTCTGCAAGTTAGGATCTTCCTGCAGTGTCATGAGTAGCTCCATACACTGATCGAAGAGCACAATTCATTCCACCACCGCGACATCTACTGCAGTGACTCCATCCTTCACAGCGGCTTCACGCGATTCTCTGACCTCTTGTGGAGTTGAAGGCTATGACTTCAACTCAAGCTCTGTTATCTTAAGGTTCAACTCAAACTGAACCTTGGCCATTTCCGTTTTCGCATCACGCACACCTGTAGCCAACTTCCAAATCTTGGCCTCCAAAAACGCTTCTTCTGGTAAGTGCAGTTCTGGAACTGTTCTGCACCCTTCGGCTACCACAGCTGTAGTGCGCTTGTTCTGCGCCTGAACCTTTTTCCATGCTTCGAGCACTGTTGATTTTTCCACGAACATTTATTCGTTGTTGACTTTCTGCTTGTTGATCAAGCTCAGCGTGTGCTTCTCTTAGGCCCTGATCTCTACAATCACACCTGCTTGCAGTGTGTGAATGAATTCACTAGGGAGTGCGACCAAGTTCAAACCAATATTCTTCAACGCGCTGAAAGTAGCCTTGTCAGCATCCGCCTCCACGCTTAGAGCTCCATCAGGCAGTGCGACTGCCCAGAGATCTAAGGATCATACCAACTCGGTTGCTTCAGTGGTCCCTCGTGCCAAACTAGTTGATGCAATGCTGCTCTGCCCTGCACCTGCCTGCAGTCTAGCTGTTTGGATATGCAGATTGCATAGACCTGTCTGAATGGAACTTAGTGCTTGCTTCTGCTGCTGCTTAAACTGTTGCAGCAGTTCTGCTATCGTATCCCTTACCTTATCCTCAATCTCATCCAAGCCACCTTCTGTCAGGGTAATTGGGTCTAACGATGACTTGGTGGATTTGGTCTTTTTGCGCGGTCCTTCCTTCTCCTGCTCCCTATACCAATTGACATGAAAGGGAGTGCTCTCTTGATCACCGCTGCCCTGCTCTGACTGCTCCTCTTCCTCTGTCTAGGCGAAGGAGATTTCTAGCTTTTGTCAAAGGCATGCTCTTCCTCCTGTTCCTTCACAGTGCTCTTTGCTTCTGCTCATGCCTTCTCCTTAGTCTTGTTCTTCTGTCATATTCCCTATCAATTGGGAACCTCTCTCGCTTGAAGATGCTTCGCCTGTCTTATAATCAACTCCAGGGTTCCATTCCGCCCACTCTCGGTAGCTGCCACAGTTTAAGGAACTTGACTCTCTCCTTTAACAATCTCACAAGAAACATTACCCCACAACTATGTGTTCTCCCCAACCTAAGAACCATGGCCTTGGAAGTTAACAATTTGACGGGAACAATCCCGGACTGCTTGGGAAACATATCTTCTTTGCAGGAGTTATATTTAGATTACAACAACCTTCACGGCAGTGTTCCTTCCGAATTGGGTATGCTAAGCCAGCTCATCGTTCTTTCTCTGTCTGAGAACCATCTGACGGGACGCATTCTGTCTTCGTTGTCCAACTGCACCCATCTTGAAGCATTGGATATAGGTGAGAACCAATTAGTTGGCCACATTCCGTCGGAGTTGTGTACCAAGAAGACCGCCTAGTTAAAGCAACTCTATCTGGGTGGTAATCAGCTAAGTGGCAACGTTCCTTCATCCATCTTCAATTGTACCAAGTTGCAATCGATTGACTTAGGAAGGAACCAGCTCAGCGGAATGGAGTTGGGTAAATTGACACATCTCCGGGAGCTTGTCTTGGAGAGCAATCACCTGATTAGCGGCAACACCACGAGATGCCCCATTCTTACTGCTCTTAGTAACTTTTCCGATCTACAACAAGTAGACTTATCTGAGAATAACTTCACTGGGCAATTGCCGTTTTCTATAGGCCACCTCTCTACAAAACTCAAATACTTAGACTTGGGCATCAACGAATTAGCTGGAGAAATACCACCTGCTATTGGAAATTTAAGTAACTTAACATTCCTTAGTTTAAAAGGTAATTCTTTTACAGGGTCAATCCCATCTTCAGTTATTATGCTTCAGAAGTTAGAGAGGTTATATATGGATTCCAATAATTTACAAGGGAACATCCCAATGGAAATTGGGCAGCTAAAGGGTTTAGGTCTCTTATATATTTTTGGAATAATTTGTCTGGAAAAATCCCTGATTCTATGGCTAACCTCCAACAATTAAGATATTTAGATCTTAATCATAACCAGTTATTAGGAAACATACCTGCAAGTTTAGGGAAATGTGTGAACTTACTACTACTAGATCTATCATACAACAAGCTTAGTGGGCACATACCTGAAGAGCTTGCAGGCCTTGCAAATTTAGCCTTCTATTTCAACTTGTCAAACAATTTATTAAGTGGCCATGTACCTTTAGAACTGGGAAAGTTCGATAAGCTTCAAGCCATAGATATTTCGGCAAATCAAATAACTGACTATATTCTAAGTATCGTTGGAAGCTGCAAAGAAGTAGCATATCTGAATCTTTCTTACAATGCACTTGAAGGTCCAATTCCAGTGTCAATCAGTGAACTTCTAAGTCTTCAAGACCTAGATCTCTCCTCCAACAATTTGTCAGGTGGAATACCTATATCACTAGCAAATCTCACAATGCTCCAGCACTTGAATTTTTCTTTTAACAAGTTGTCAGGTGAAGTCCCTAAAGAAGGAGTTTTCAAAAAGATTGGCGCCACAGCATTTATGGGAAATCTTGGTCTATGTGGACCTTGGGTAAATCTACCACCGTGCTATGCTCATAAACATAAAAGTGTTTTGAATCTCAAAAGAGTTATCATACCGGTTGTTGTTGTAGCAATTGTTGTATTGTGTTTGTTTCTTGCAATCTTGTGGAGAAATAATTGTAGGAGAAATATTCAGAGAGACACTGGTCCGTCATTAAATGTGGGGCATCGAAGAATCTCCTATGCAGAGCTCGTCATTGCAACAAATGAATTTAGTGATGCAAACTTGTTAGGAATTGGTAGTTTTGGAAAAGTGTACAAAGGGATTTTGGATGACGACACAATGGTTGCTGTCAAGCTTCTCAATCTACAAAATGAAGGGGCTCAAAAGAGTTTTGATAGAGAATGCAAAGTTTTGGGTAGAGTTAGACACCAGAATTTGATTCGGGTCATAACTTGCTATTCAGATCTCCAAATCAAAGCTTTGATATTTCCATTAATGCCAAAAGGAAGCCTAGAAAAGTGGTTATATCTCGATGATGGAGAACAAAGTTGTTTGAATTTGATTCAAAGGTTGAATATAGCAATAGATATCGCCCAAGGCATGACATATCTCCATCATCATTGCTTTGTGCAAGTGATTCATTGTGATTTGAAACCCAACAATGTATTGCTGGGTGAAGATACGACTGCATATTTAATAGACTTTGGCATTGCTACTATATGTTTTGCAAAAAATGAAGATGGAGCTCTCACTTCCACAAATGCACTCAAAGGATCTACTCGGTACATTCCTCCAGGTATTATTTAAACTATATCCCATATGAAGCAATCTTATGATTTTCTTATGTTTACTTAAAATTTTCAATTAAATTAAAAAACTTAAGATGAGGATCTATGAATGCAGAATATGGAGTGGGAGGACAAGTTACAACCAAAGGTGACGTTTACAGCTATGGAATAGTGCTATTGGAAATGCTCACTAGAAAGAAGCCCACCCATGACATGTTTGTAGAAGGAATGACATTGCACAAATGGGTGGGTAGTAGTTTTCCAAACCAAGTACAAGAAGTGGTGGACATGGGTCTATTAACGAGGACTAGTAGATGCATTGAAGAAGATAAAGATCTTAATTGTCTCAGTGCACTGATAAATGTGGGTTTGCTTTGCACAAATGAATCTCCTCAAGGACGGCCTACAATGATGGGCATTCTAGGCACATTTCAAAACATCAAAGACACTTTTTTGAGCACTACTTCCATTCCCAAATTCCAATCAAATCTAACACATTTGTTGGGTAGTACAAGTGCTACTATCAACAACATTTGTGAAGGTCAAAGTTCTTCCACATCTTAGTCTATTGTAACAAAGTAGTGGTTATATGCTTCTTTGTACATAAATCTTTGTTGTTGATTGCATATAAAATATTTTATAATTGATTGCATGTAAATGTGAACAATAGAGTTATATCTACTCATGAGTGGTGTTTTGGAAATGTATTTATGATTATAATTTATTATTCTATCTTTAAAAAACAATTATATTCAATATCCTTTACATCTATATGAATGTGTGACACTCTTCTGGTACTAAATACGAGAAGAATTTTGTATTTGTTATGTTTTTTAGTTTTTATACCACTCTTTACGAGTAAGGATAGAAAAGTCTATCTTTCACTTTTAAAACATGTCATAACCAACATAAAAAATGATACTACGATTTAATTTAAAGGAACCAGAAAAGTTAATTAACCCACATCTTTGACAATTCAGACGAGCTTTAACTTGAAGTAAACATAGTTCACAAATTCTATCTTGCCCCATTTTGAGAACTTTATTGTCATAACAGCTACCAGGAAAACATATAGCTTTTCTCATTTCTTTGAAGAAGTCAGGATTTTGTATGTAAAAGCATGGTGTAGAAGTCAGGATTCTGTAGCTAAATGTTGCGATGATGTTTGCAACAACAAGAGTTTTGAGTTTTTCAGAGGAGCATCTTTGTGACTAACAGGCAGCTATATCTACAATTCCCCCAACTTTAAATGCACTGTCCACTTCCATTGCAAGATAAATGCAGGATTCCATAGCAGGATTACAGGATTCTTTTAAATGCAATTTCCAACCTTCCCTTCGCCTTCAAAATCTCCAAGGTCCATTTCTCTCTGCGCATCTCTACTCACAACTTATTTTGTTTTTCTTGAAACAGATTCTAATTTTGAGTTAGGGGAATGCAGCAATGGTGGTTCCCACCTCATCCTGTCCTTCGGAAAAGCAATTTGAGACGACTTGTTATTGAAAGCAGATTGTACAGAAAGCGGATTTTACATCAAATTTGATCTCAAATTCTCTGCGAAAAGCAGGATGGAATTGTCAAGAGTTTTGAAATCTCACTAGAGCTTGCTGAAAGGATTGGAAAACTTGCAGCGGTGGAGTATGATTCTTCCCTTCTGACTATGTTCATACAACTTCCAGAGAGCCTGTGCATGCGTATTAATTGAAGCAACACACATAACATATTCGTGATTTCTTCATTATAAACCATCTGGGTGAAGCACGAGAAATAAGCACAAATGTGAAGCTCGTTGCTTTGCTTTAGAGATTGACGAAAAAATAAGCACGAATGATCCTAAAGATAGATAAGAGATAAAATGATAATAAATAAACAAGAAATAAAGTAAATAACACGGTTATATAAATAAAAGGTTAAAAAAAAGTTATATCAAAATACCTTATTTATTTTAAAATACATTTAAATAATTTTAAAGGGTTGAAATTAATAATAATAATAATTAAAAATTAATTAAATTATAATTTTATTTTAAATTATTATTAATTATAAATAAATTTCATATTCACAAAAAAATAATTAAAAATCAACTTAATTATAATTTTATATTATTAATAATAAAAATAATTAATATACATTAAATATATAATTTAATAATAAAAATAATTAATAGATATTAAACATATAAATATTTAAAAAATATGTAACAAAATTATTAATAAGATGCAAATATTCATTTCTTTTATATTTTCCTTCTTATTAGGTTTTTTCTTTCTTATTTCTTCTCTTCTTTCTTCTTTATAGGGTTCTTATGTTACTTTGGTTCTCAAAAATAGAAAGAAATTGACGGTGCCTTAGATCAAGATGATTATTGAAAGGAATAATGTTAGATATAATCTTAATTTATAGCGAGCCAAAACTTTTAGGGGAATAAATGATGGGCAAGCAACTTGAGATACTTCAATAGATATCCAGATATCTTCCCTTTATTATGGAGATTCATTCCACTTTAAACTGACTTTGTTACAATCTCCCCTTTACCATGAAGATTCATTCCACTTTCATGGAGATTCTTTCTATTTTAAACAAACTTTCTTACAATTTATCATGGAGATTCTTTCTATTTTAAACAAACTTTGTTACAATCTCCTCTTTACCATTGATATTCATTCCACTTTAAATGGGCTTTCTTACAATACCATGAGCCAATAACCTTACTATACCACATGCCAAAAAACCATCACTCACATTCATATGAAACAAGATCATATGGCATTTTAAGAATATTCTAGAATATTCCATAAAGTGAAATCCATACCATCCACCAAATAATCATTGATAATTAAATTAAAATTCAGGAAGCCCTATTCCAAAATAAATATGCCTATCACCATAAATACAGGAAAAAGTAAGCACAAATGATCCTGGACGTCAAGTATAAGAGATTTTTTTTGAAGGAAAAATCATATTTTATTCAACCTGAAAAACAAGGAACAAAATTACATTCTCCATATGGTCAACAACATTCGATCATATCAGTCTTGCAATTAATGCATGACAAGAAGAAAGAAACTACTTTGGGGAATGCATGAAGACGGGTTACTCTTTTGGGACAAACGTACCTTTAAAATTTCAAAGTTTTAGAATTGAAGCCCTCAAAATTCATATAAGTTGTGAATTTTGATTCGGACTAGAAAGACAATTTGTGAAGAATTATGTTGTTGTCCTGTTGATGGTGCTAGACCCGCCAACATTCAGGCGATCTCCGTGGTATGAAGCCCCAACTAGACCTCACACCGTTTACTGTAGGAGTCCCATCCAGTATGATGGCACGGTTGCAATTATCTTAAAGATATGCCTTAGCTCTTGCTTGTCAGCACATGAGAGTGGTATACTTAGTCTTCAAACAACAAGGTTCGTGTGCCTGGAGAGTGCTTAGTGTAACTCGTGTCTAAGTTATTTCACTAAGAGGGAGAGGGTAAGAGTGAGTCTCAAGTCGAAATGCAATAGTCCCAACTTAGTTAGAAACACACAACACAACAGGACATGTGCATCTTCCAATGGAATTGTCCACATGAATGCAGCAGTCACAAACACAAAGTGAATAGATAGCACATACAACACCCAACGGAATAGTCCACACGAGTGTGACAGTCGTTATAACAAGTTTACAAGGATGAATTTGTCAAGTGTCCGACAGAGTAGTCCACTCAGGCGAGACAACGTTAACAACTGTTACAACACATTTCCAATAGCATATGCACTTCCAAAGAATAGTCTTACAAATGAATACAATACATGTGGGAAAACGTGCTAGCCTGTTAACAAACTTCTGAATTAATCGAAAGTTCCAAGACACATCCGTACACCATACATCACTAATCTCGATAGTGGGGCATTGGAGCCAGTGCTCGCTCCTCAAAGAAAAAACTACAGGCTCTCAAGGCTATGTGGGAGGAGCCAAGGCGAAAAAGTCTTTTTCATGTACAAATGAGGGGTATATTTAGCCAAGGGTGAACTTGACCCTTGTGAGTCTTGGAACTCCCTCATGAATTTTTGACTTATATGACTCTTCAACTGACATGACTCTTCAATTTCATATGTGGGTCTCTTGGACTTCCATGCTACATTACATTGATTACAACATTATGGCCCACGGTAGTAATGTGGCTGAGACGACTCATGACATGACTCGACATGATAGTACTAGTATGTTCATGTTGATGGTGGTGTCCATGTCGAGTTGCAGTGTTGCTAAATGATGAGTGTGCTCTTAGTGTATCATAGCTTCACCTTTGGATGAAAAGGTGTGCGGATTCTTCAATGGTCTTGGAGTTCACTTGATGTTGCATGTGCATGTGTCCCCTTCGCTGGTACTTGGCATGCTTCATGTGTTCATCCATTCGCAAACAAGTCTCCTAGCATGCGCTCCTTGTTCATCCCATTCATTGGCACGCCATGTCTCATCCATGTACCTGTATCTGCAATCACCCATGACGGGATGACATCAAATCCAAAAATCCCCTAATCTACCATGATGCATCATCTTTCGCTTTCGGGTGGAGGTGACTGGAGAGAGGACAATTCTTTTGAAACTGCACAAAGCACGTTTTAGGCTGGGATGCGAGCCTTCGGGGCACTATCACGAAAACTGCGGAGAGGTCATTGAGAATCTGGGTTAAGTAGTTCGGGAAAGCAGTGACATCTACGGGATCTTGCTCAGCTGGGAGGCAGAACTGCGCAATTTTTTCGGGGAAGGCAGTGTGGGCAGCAAGAGGCACTCACAGTGAAAATTGTGCAAATTTTTAGAGGAGGCTAGGAGCAGGCTGCGGGATCTTGCTGGCCAAAACTACGCAGATCTAGGAGGTAGTCACGCAGGACATGTCTGCAAAGTTTCCAGGTTGAGAGAGGTGCCGAGAAGCTGGTGGACAGTCCAAGAAAACTGTGCAATTTTTAGGAGTGGCAGGCCAGCCGACAGGGGGACTCCCTAACAAAACTGTGCAATTTCCAGAGACAGTGCAGTGACGGGCAGCAGGTGCCTATCCCTCTTGTCTGTGCAATTTCTTCAATTAGTGCAGGCAGGCAAGATGATAACTTCTGCACAATTTTTGGGAGGAGTGAAGCTCAGGATCATTGCCCAGTCAAATTCTCTGGTTGACCAACAAGAGGCTTAATGGATAGGTTTGCGAGAAGCGCAGATTGAGATAGCTTCTTGGGAAACTTATGCGTTGTTCTAGGTGACAGTCAACTAGGTTGATTCCAGGATTGCGTAGTGCAAACTGCCTGGGAGGCAGCCTCAACCTCTGCGTAATTTTGGGCAACAATACTTGGTCACTAAGGGTTGAGATTGCGCAGTGCAGCTCAGTGGAGGTCCAGCTAATGGAGGGTGGTCCAGTCGATAGATCTTTGGAAAAATGGTTAAGTGTGTGAGTGATTGAACTCATGTATACATGACCTTGCGAACACACTAAACATGACTCAAGTATAAGACACCTCAAACCAACCAGACAGCATGCTTAGTGTGACTGACTAACGGGTGCGAACGACAAGTGCGACACTTGCACGACATTGCATACAACTTCTTGTGTGAGTGCGACAAATGCTTACATAGCGAACACAACTTGTACAACGAAGACAGACCTTGAACATATGCAAAACAAGACTGCAAGCATGAAATTGCAACCAACATGCTAAAAGATGACCGGTGAACAGTCAAGCAAAGAGGGTTTAAAGACTCGACACGAGCTCATGGGATGATACCGAGTGTTTGCAATCATCAAGGAAAAGCCAAGGAAGGCCTCGAAATTGGATGTGGGCCAAAATTTTGGAGGGTGTTGCAGCCGCTACAACACTTGGTGACACATTGGTTGAATACCATCTTCTCTGTTCCAGTCCATTGACATCACATGGTCTTGGTCTATCAGGGAGTATTGAATCATTGTGCAGGTTAATCCGGTTTCCCCACTTACCCCATGGAGAAACATGGTTCACCTTTTGCCAACTCAGTTGAACACACAACAAGTTTCAGCTTGATCACAGTGTTTCAAAATCGGGAAGGGTAGTTTGGCTCACGAGTTTAAAATTTTCATAGTATAAGTTTTCATCTCTGGTGTTGCTCCGCTGCTAGCAGGCCTGAACAATACCTCGATGGAGCCACGCAAGAACACACGTATTTCTCCACTTTAAACGAGCCTGGTCAGTGCCCTGGTGGAGTTGCATTTTTCACCTCTCTGCGTAGGAAGCCTTTCTCTTCTTTCACCTTTGTATTTTTTAAAACGGACTGTGTATAGGCACTTATTTATTTTTGGGGTGGAAGAGGGATCCCGACTTATTGAGAGAAAAAAGGTCATAACTTGCTATTCAGATCTCCAAATCAAAGCTTTGATATTTCCATTAATGCCAAATGGAAACTTAGAATAGTGGTTATATCCTGATGATGGAGAAAAAAGTGGTTTGAATTTGATTCAAAGGCTGAATATTGCAATAGACGTTGCCCAAGGCATGACATATCTCCATCACCATTGTTTTCTGCAAGTCATTCATTGTGATTTGAAACCCAACAATGTATTGTTGGGTGAAGATATGACTGCATATTTAATAGACTTTGGCATTGCTACTTTATGTTTTGCAGATAATGAAGATGGGGATATCACTTGCACAAATTCACTCAAAGGATCTACAGGCTACATTCCTCCAGGTATTATTTAAACTACATACCATATTTTAATTAATCTTATGAATTTTTTTTCTAAATCTTTATTAACCATTGTGAATTAAAAAACTTAAGACGATGATCTATGAATGCAGAATATGGAGTGGGTGGACAAGTCAAAACAAATGGTGATGTTTATAGTTATGGAATAGTGCTATTGGAAATGCTCACTGGAAAGAAGCCCACCCATGACATGTTTGTCGAAGGAATGAACTTGCAAAAATGGGTGGGTAGCAATTTTCCAAACCGACTAATGGATGTGGTGGACATGGGTTTACTAAGGAGGATAGGTAGTTGTACTGAGGAAGATAATAATTTCAGTTGTCTTAGTTCATTAATAAATGTGGGATTGCTTTGCACAAATGAATCTCCTAAAGGACGACCTACTATGATGGTCATTCTAGGCATGCTGCAAAACATCAGAGACACTTTTTTGAGCCCTGGTGCCATTCCCAAATTGCAATCAAATATAACACATTTATTGGGTAGTACAAGCACTACCCTTAACAACATTTTTGAAGGTCAAAGTTCTTCAACATATTAGTCTATTGTAATAAACTTGTAGTTGTGTAGCTAAGCCATGAAGTAAATTGAATCTTATTTCCATTTCCTTCTTTGTACATAAATTGTTGTTGTTAATTACATGTCATTCCCAAATTCCAATAAAATATAACACATTTGCTGGGTAGTACAAGCACTATTCTCAACAACATTTGTGAAGGTCAAAATTCTTCAACATCTTAGTCTATTGTAACAAACTGGTAGTTGTGTAGCTAAACCATGAAGTAATTTGAATCTTATATCTCTTTTCTTTACTATGCATAAATCGTTGTTGTTAATTACATGCAAACATGAACAACAAAGTTAGATCCACTATGAATGCATCCCAGTTTGATTGTATTTTTGTTTTTGGTTAAAAAAATTTGACTTTTAATTTTAAAGTTTTGAAAAAAATAAATATGAAACTGAATATTTTGAAAATTACAAATTAATTTTAAAAAATTTTAAATTTGAATTTCTATTTTCTGATTAAATAATTAATTTTATGTAATTTAAAATTGAATGTTGAAATTTTTTTTTATTTAAAAATAAAAAATATATATATGCTACCAAATCTCATAACAATTATTAAACAATACACCTATCAAATCTGAATATTTTCATATGATTTTCTATATACAAAGAACGATTTGTGTCATTAATTGTCCGCTACTAGCAGTGTAGAGAGATACATACACACAAACCAATTGATTGCTTGAAGAAATTAATGCTATGTAACAGATCTCAGATCTCATGTATGACATAGGAGGTATGGACTGTGAAGGAGATTTGGTTCTCCTTAATTGCCTCCATGCTCCTCCTATTTACTAAATCACTTGGCAGATTCTGTGCATTACCCAAACCAAGAACAAATAATAATAGATTTTGTGTCTGTGTGTGGTTTCAATGTTTTTCGCCACTATTATGGCAGGGACGAGGCCAAGGACAGCCGTAGGGGCACCATGACTGGTGTTGTAACTGAATCTTGTAAGCCTGGAATTTCAAAACTTTTCTTAGACAAACTTGTATTAAAAAAAAAATCACTTGCAAAAACCTGCTTGTCAGCTCAATATAAACCTGCACTTGCAAAAAGATCTTTTATTCCTTATCAAATGTGTAGTCTATCCAACTTTAGGTTGTCAATATTTCTGGTCATTTCAAATTGAGTCGGTATGCTTCTATTAAAGCTGTAGGTACAGTTGTAGAAATTGCTTTGTTGACTGAGATTTCAAACTAGGATCATAACATTATTGATGAACTTCATGTCATGGAAAATGAAGCATTTTAAAAAAACGCAGAGTTTTAAATGAACATTCTGAACAAATGGAGTAGAAATTTAAAAACCCGCGACATGGGTTTTTTAGCAGAGCGATCCCAATTGTGTTCATAGCGGGCAGATTCGAAAAATTGCACACCATTCGAGAGATTTTGCTGGTTCTTCCAAGGGGCGATACAGAAGCCAAACGTAAAGTGATTTGGAAATGAAGCCAAAAATGGATTTCGATGCTAAAAGGAAAACCTCATGGGAATAAGCATATTTTCGATCTCACCTTTATTTTCCGCGGGAATGCATGCTACAGGTGACATATAAGAAAATTGCAGACTTTCTCCATTAAAATATGGGAGACCACCCATTTCATTTGCCAAGTCCGGGAATTTTATTTTTATATACTTCTAGTTCTCTGTCGAAAACCATCATGATCAACTCAAGGAGAAGACAATTTAGTGGGTGTTCCATTTCCTCTTCTAATCCTAAAATCTGCCAAGAGTGTCTTTCTTTCGTAATACCATAAAATCCAGAGATCTTGGGACTCTGTTTGAAGCCAAAATTGTCTGCTCAACAATACTTTTTCAATGTTAATATTCAAGTTGGTCTTGCGGAATTTGGGCAATTGTTACATAAAGATGCTACAGGTTGTAAAGCCTTCCTCGAACCATGATCAGGATGCATGTACATTTTATTTTTTGGGGAGAGGATGAGCTTTCAAAGATGAAGATGTAACAAAAATGGTGATTGTTGTTAAATGTGAAGTTGAATTGAAATTTTCTGCACCACTTTGCCGTCTATGCCGAAAGTTAGGGCAGTTTGCCGCTGAGTTTTACATCTAGCTAATTTTTATCAGCTATAAAGCTCATTTATAAAGCAAGCCAAGGCCAAGCCCAGGGCTTCCAGTAATGAAAAAGCTTATATTGTGTGTTCTCCATTTTTATTTGTGATCTTTATCTTGTTGTCCATTTGTCTGTGCTCCTCTGTTGTGTCTGTTTATGCTTCTATGCTCACCTCTGATCCCATCCACATGTATGAGAGCTAACGAAAGAGTTGTGAGGGATCAAACCTGTCCACAAAACTTTTTGTCTGTTGGCTTCCATAAAGGGTAATTCCGGTATTCTTCTAATTTCACACCTGTAAGGAACAGTTGACACCCCTCTTTCCAATTTAGGGAAGGGATGTACCTCTGGTCTCGAATGTCGCTGTCTACAAATTTGGTGTAATTATAGCCTGGAAACTTTTCCATCATGCGGAATAGAATGCTGCAATATTTTTTCGACAACCAGAAAGCAAAGTCCACCAAATGTTAGAGGCTATTCGCAATGGCTCCTAGCCGAGCATTGGGAAGTAGGGACGACATACGACTATGAAGAGCTGGTTAAAAAACTGAAGAATCAACTTTATTGACAAATTGGACAACTCACAGGTGAGGAGCTCCACCTAGAGACTGCCTCTGGCACAATACTCTACCCCAATCATCTTACAATCAAAAATATATATAGTGTTCACACATCTAGGGAAGTTAGAACAACTACCTAAGAAGTAAGAACTAATTTCTAATCTAAAGCTCTAGTGAACTGAATCTCTCCAGATTTACATATTCTTCATTATCTTCAACACTCCCCCTTAATGGAGAAAGGGGTTCACAAGTATTTCTAACATTTCCCTAAATAATTCAAACTTGATTCTACAGAGAGGCTTAGTGAAAATATCCATAGCATTGTCACATGTATTACAATATTCAATACAAATTTCTTTTGACCAAACTTTCTCCCTAACAAAATGAAAGTGTGTATCAATGTGCTTTGTGTTTTTATGAATTATTGGATTATTTGCAAGTTTGATAGAGCTCTGGTTGTCACATTTGATAATTGTTGCAACCTTCTGTTCTTCTCTAGTGCGATGGAGAAGTCTCCTCAACCAAACTGCTTCACAAGTTGCTGCACACATCGCTTGATACTTGGCTTCTGCTGAAGACAAGGATACTGTATTATGCTTTTTACTGCTCCATGCAATGACCCTAGACCCAATGCTGAATGCATAAATTGTTATGGATCGTCTATTATCTACATTTCCAGCCTAATCGGAGTCTGAAAAACCTGTCAATCTAACATCAAACGAATCAATATAAATAATACCAAATTCTAAGGTTCCTTGTAGATACCTTAAGACGCCTTTCGTTGCAACCCAATGACTCTCAAGAGGCTTTGACATGAATTGGCTCAATACACTGACTGCATAAGCCAAATCTAGCCTAGTTGTAGTCAAGTAGATTAGACTCCCAACCAGTGGTTTATACAATGTTGCATCAACCTCCTTAGAACCATCATCATTCCGAAGTATGGTATTCTGTTGTAAAGGTGCATTGTTGCAGCGTTGCACTGATCCATGCTGAACTTTTCCAGTAAGCTCCTGACATACTTACCCCATGACATAAAAGTCTAGCCAACATCCCTCCAAACTTCAAGACCTAAACAGTAGTGTACCTCTCCAAGGTATTTCATCTCGAAAACCTGGGACATCTGCTCTTTGATTTCTTTAATGAGTTCATCTGCATTCCCTGTAATGATAAGATCATCTACATATAAAGAAATCAAAACAATTCGCCCCTCTTTGTCAAACACGGTGTACAAATTAGGGTCATTCTGTTGGGTCCCTATAATACTAGTGATTACCCCATTACTATTGTAGTTATACCCCTTATTTATATTGTTGTGCCCCTATTACCCCTATATTGTTATTTCTGTGCCCCATAGAATCTCTCTATTGTTATTTTTGTGGCTTTATATTATTATCGTTAGGTCGGTTGGATTATATTGTGACTCCTTAGACTCCTATATATAGAAAAGAGGTTTTGTCATTTGAATCATGAAATAATTGTTCATTTATGTAATGTAAAGGAGGTCGCCCCCTCTAAGAGGTTGAATTCTAAGGCGTTGATCTATCTTTTTTTGAGCTGGTTTCATAACATTTGGTATCAGAGCTTTGGATTCTAGGGTTTCGCTGCTCCAAACAGGTCATCGTGGCATTTTCGCTATAACCTTTTTTTCTGTGATGTTTCAAAAGTCGCAAAAAAAACCCATTTGAGAATAAATCATGCTAAACCTTGGGTCCAAATTTCAGAGCTTTTTGCGCGATATTGGCGGAGATATGATCTGAGAAAGTTGGTCTTTTTGTAGACTCCTGAATTACATTCAAAACATGTGACTTGGGAAAAATCGTCATAGCTTTCTCTCTGGGGATCGATTGATTGAAATTTCGTATAAGGTACAGAAAGAGGACGGATTGTAGTTTATTGCATGCATTTTTCAGATCCATAGGTTGAAACAGTGACTCGTGGCACATCGTACAAGTTTGCTCTACTGAACTAGTCTATAATCAAGTCACTGTGGGAGATTTTGCATAACTCTTCCTTGAAGAAACCAATTTGGGTCAGACTTGTGGCATTGGAAATAGGACACAGAAGGCTACCACAAGTTGCAATTTGAGAACTGGATGATCCGAAATTACAGAGATACATCAGATTCAATATCAGGCTTCTACAAAGTGAAAAAAATGTGTGTAGTTTTTTTTAATTTTTGCGTAAGCTTGGTTTCAAGGAATTCAAAGGGCATAGTAAAGCATTATTATCGGTAATTTATGCCCCGAGGAAAGAAAATGCAAACACCTAGCAAGGAACCTGAAAGCTCTAGCATGACTCATGAAGAAGAGGAAGAAATGCTACATGATATATCAAAATTACAAGAGCAAGTGCAACAAATGTCACGCTCACAAAAGCTAACAGAAACTAAGATAAATGGTGTGGAATCTAAGATAAATGGCGTGGAATCTAAGATAAAGGGCATGGAAGCTAAGATGGATGATCTGAAGACAGATTTGAAAACAGACATGGCAGATTTGAAGACAGATTTGACAAATTTTCTACAAGAAATACATACTAATGGTGAAAAGGTTGTAAAGGAAACTCATGATGTGAATCAAAGAAATGTTAATCATGATTCCATAGACTCTAATGTTGGATCGAAGACCCACCATATTCCAAAAATTGATATGAGGAAGTTTGATGGCAAGGATCCTGCCACATGGATATTACAGATGGAGCAGTTCTTCGTTCTCAATAATGTGCAAAACACACAAAAGGTACGTATGGCAACTGTATATTTGGAACCAAATTAGTTTGTATGGTATCAATGAATTTGCTCTCGTAAACAATTTATCACTTGGGAAATTTTTACGGAAGAATTGATAGCACATTATGAGGATACAAAAAGCAACACTTTTTTTAGCCAATTAATAAGTCTCAAACAAAAGGATTCAATAATGGAGCACATTGAGGAGTTCCAAAAATTGAACATAAGGGTAAAAGATATTTCAGAGGAGCATAGGATTGATGTGTTCATAGGGTCTTTAAAGGATAATATCCAACATGATGTTCGCCTTTGGGAACCTGATTCATTAGAGAAGGCATTCAGGTTAGCAAAAAAAATGGAAAGCAAAATTATGGCAACCAGGAAGCATACCACTCACAACTATAAAGACGGAAGTGTTGTTGCCCCTAGTCTTCCACAACCTATAAGGTTGACACCACAACAATTGGAAGAAAAAAGAGCAAAAGGGCTTTGTTACAGTTGTGATAGCTAAAGGTCATAAGTGTGCTGAGAAGAAATTATTCTACATAGATTGTGAAGAGGAAGAAGAAAAGGAGCAATAAAGGTAAAAAGAAGAGGATATACTCCAGGAACAAAGCATAGATGAAGAACAAATAAATCCGACCATATCTTGTAATGCATTGGCAGGAATTACCACTCCTCAAACCATCAAGATAGAAGGACAAATCAAGAAGAAAAAGGTAATAGTGTTGATTGATTCAGGAAGCACCCACAATTTTATTCATTGTAGGGTAGCAAAAGAATTGAATTGCTTCCTATATCCAGCACCAGAGTGTCAAGTGATGATTGCAAATGGAGGAACAATAAATTGCTCTAGAAAGTGCCATAATATCAAGCTATCCATGGGAGAATATGTATTGACTAGCCCAATGCTTTCCATTCCAATGGGAGGTGCTGATGTTGTACTAGGAGTCCAATGGCTACAATCCTTGGGTACAATAGCTTTTAATTTTCAAGAACTTTTCATCAAATTTTCTACGGAAGGAAAGGAAGTTGAATTAAGGGGTATTGCAAGGAAACCAGGAAAGATAATCAGCTCTAATGGTATGGCAAAGCTTCTAAAAAATGATCAAAGATGTGTAATTGCACAATTATGTTCGCTAGATGTTTCCACATTGGAATCATCTATTTCTCCAGATCTCCAAAAATTCCTGGACAATCATTCCAAGGTATTTGAGACTCCCAAAGGTCTCCCACCTATGTGTGATCATGATCATGCTATTCATCTGATTCCAGGAAGTGTTCCTCCAAACATCACGCTGTACAGATATCCCTATGTCCAAAAAAGTGAAATTGAACGTATGGTTGCAGAAATGCTAGAGGCTGGTACAATTAAACCGAGTCAAAGTTCTTTCTCTGCTCCAGTAGTATTGGTGCACAAGAAAGATGGATCATGGCGCATGTGTCCGGATTATAGGGAGCTCAACAAGCTCACTATTAAAGATAAGTTCCCCATTCCTGTCATTGATGAATTACTGGATGAATTGCATGGATCAATTTACTTCACCAAGTTGGATCTTCGTTTGGGATATCATCAAATCAGAATGAAGATTGAAGACATTTTGAAAACGGCATATAGAACTCATGAGGGTCATTATGAATTTTTGGTCATGCCTTTTGGCCTTACCAATGCACCTTCAACATTTCAAGGTTTGATGAATTCAATTTTCAAACCATTTCTTAGAAAATTTGTGTTAGTATTTTTTGATGATATACTAATCTACAGCAAGTCTTGGAAGGATCATGTTGAACATGTTGACAGGATGCTACAACTATTGGAGGAGAAACAATTATATGCAAAAATATCCAAATGTTTCTTTGGAGTTCAGGAGGTGGAATATTTGGGTCATATTGTATCTCATGAAGGAGTTAAGGTAGACCCTAGCAAAATTAAAGCCATTAAGGAATGGAAAATCCCCACATCCATAAAGCATCTGCGAGGATTTCTTGGGTTGACAGGGTATTATCGCAAGTTTGTTAAGAATTATGGGAGAATAGCAGCACCTCTAACAACATTATTGAAGAAAGATGCATTTTCATGGACTCCGGAAGCAGCAAAGGCCTTTGAACATCTTAAAGAGGCAATGTGCCAAGCACCGGTCTTAGCTACACCGGACTTCACAAAAACCTTTATTGTGGAATGTGATGCTTCAGGAAATGGAATTGGTGCTGTTCTAATGCAAGATGAAAGACCCATTGCTTTTGAAAGTCGTCCAATCAAGGGAAAGTTTTTAAGCAAAGCTATTTATGAGAAGGAAATGTTGGCAATACTCCATGCACTTAAGAAATGGCGACCCTACCTAATGGGAAGACACTTCAAGGTAAAAACTGATTCATGATAGCCTTAAATACTTTTTAGAACAAAGATTATCCTCTGAAGAGCAACAAAATTGGGTCACAAAGATGTTGGGTTATGACTTTGAAATCATCTACAAAAAAAGGAAGCAAAATGTGGTGGCAGATGCACTCTCAAGAAAGGATGAGGATGTGGAAGCATTGTTGTGCACCATTTCTATTATCCAACCAGATTGAATAAATGAAGCAAGGGAGGAATGGAAGAATGACGAAGAAGTGTGGACACTTATTCGAAAGCTACAACAAGATTCTAGTACATCTGATACATTTAGCTGGAAAAATGATTCGTTATGGTACAAAGATCGCTTATACCTTTGTAAGAATTCCCAGCTAAAACAAAAGATTCTTATGGAATTGCACACTTCTCCCTTGGGAGGGCACTCAAGATTTTTAAAAACTTACCACAGGGTTAAGAATGAATTTTTTTGGGATGGCCTTAAATCAAATATTCAAAAGTTTGTGGTGGAATGTTTGGTTTGCCAACAAAATAAAGTTGAAACAATTAAGACACCGGGTCTATTACAACCTTTATCCATTCCAAGCCAATGTTGGGAGGAGGTTTCAATGGATTTTATCACAGGTTTACCCAAGTCTGAGGGAAAGAGTGTCATCATGGTGGTAGTTGACAGACTTACCAAGTATGCACACTTTTGTGCATTATCACATCCATTTAAAGCCAGTACAATTTCTACTGCATTTATGGAAACAATTCAAAAGCTACATGGAAACCCAAAGATTATTGTAAGTGACAGAGATCCCATTTTCACTGGAAATTTTCAGACATAATTATTTTCTTGTCTTGGTAGTCAGTTAGCTCATAGCTCATCTTATCATCCTCAATCTGTTGGGCAAACTGAGATAGTAAACAAATGTTTGGAAGGATATCTTCGTTGCTTTGTATCTGATAAACAGACACAATGGGTCAAATGGTTGCCTTTGGCTGAATGGTGGTATAACACTTCCTTCCATACGTCAACAAAAATGACCCCATTTATGGCACTTTATGGGTATCAACCACCATCCATCACATCATATTTAAGAGAAAATTCTAAGGTTCAGGCCGTGGAACATCACATCAAACATCAACAACAAGTCCTCCAACTCTTAAAGGATAACCTCGTGTTGGCACAAAATAGAATGAAACAACAGGCAGATCAACATCGCAGTGAAAGAAGTTTTGATATAGGTGATTGGGTATTCCTACAGCTACAACCATATAAGAAAATGTCTCTAAAGCAAGCTAAGAAGGATAATAAATCACCAAAGTATTATGGTCCGTACAAGGTGTTGCAAAAGATTGGTACTATGGCATACAAATTGGAGCTTCCTGCAGCTTCTCGATTGCACCCAGTTTTCCATGTTTCATGTTTAAAGAAGGTTATAGGCGACAAGATACTAGTTCAAAAAATATTGCCATAACTTGACGAGGAAGGAAAAATTATATTGGAACCAGAAGCAGTCACAGAAACAAGAACTCGACAGCTACGAAATCGATCAATTTCAAAGTATCTTATCAAGTGGAAGAACTTATCTGTTGAAGATTCCACATGGGAGGATGAGAATTTTATGCAGAAGTATCCAGAACTACTCAAGCGTTGAGGACAACACTTTTTTGAAGGAGAGGGGCATGTTGGGTCCCTATAATACTAGTGATTACCCCATTACTATTGTAGTTATACTCCTTATTTATATTGTTGTGCCCCTATTACCTCCATATTGTTATTTCTGTGCCCCATAGAATCCCTCTATTGTTATTTTTGTGGCTTTATATTATTATTGTTAGGTCGGCTGGATTATATTGTGACTCCTTAGACTCCTATATATAGAAAGGAGGTTTTTTCATTTGAATCATGAAAGAATTGTTCATTTATGTAATGTAAAGGAGGTTGCCCCCTCGAAGAGGCTGAATTCTAAGGCATTGATATATCTTTTCTATCTTTTCTTGAGCTGGTTTCATAACATATTCTTGCTTCTTTTATAACTATGTTGTAGGAAAAATGAATCAATTTTGTCATACCATGACCTAGGTGCCTGTTTTAGTCCATACAATGCTTTCTTCAATCTACATACTAAATGTTCTTCCCTGTTTAACAAATCCCTCAGGTTACACTAAATACCCTTCTTCTTTTAATTCGCCATTTAAGAAAGCAGATTTCACATCTAGTTGGTGTATTGCCCAATGATGTTTGGTAGCTAAAACAATTAACACTCTGATTGTGTTTAATTTAGCTACAAGGGCGAAGGTTTCCTCATAGTCAATACCTTCTTTCGGCGAATACCCCTTTGCAACTAGCCTAGCTTCATATTTGTCTATACTCCCATCTGCTTTAAATTTAGGCTTGTATAGCCATTTACAACTTATGGGTTGTTTTCCTTTAGGTAATTTAACTAGTTCCCAAGTTTTATTTTTAAGTATTGATTCATATTCCTTTTCCACGACTTCCCTCCATTCACTATATTGAATAGCTTCTTTATAACTAGAGGGTTAAACTACACTTAACATACTAGTTATAAAAGCATTCTCCCTATATCTTGCTGGAAATTGAGTTTTCCTACCTGATCTTCTGAGTGGTGGAGTGGCTTCAAACCTGTTTTGATCTCCCCTCTGCAGACTGGTTTCAAACCTGATTTGATCATCCACTTCTTCTTTCTCCTGTTGTTTTTGTTGTTGTTGCTGCTCACCAACCATGTTTCATCACCTTCTTCTAACAGTAAAGGCACATGCCATTCTTCATCACTACGAACAGGGTTCCCATCATCTACTTGTTCATGGAATACCACATCTCTGCTTGCAAACACCTTATGAGTAGAAGGATTAAACAACTTATAAGCCTTAAACTCACTGCAATATCCAATAAAAGTACACTTAATGGCTTTTGAATCTAACTTCTTCCTATCTTCTTTCGGGACATGAGCAAAAGCCTTACATCCAAAAACTCTAAGATGACTTACTGCAGGCATGAAGCAAAACACTGCTTCGAAAGGAGTTTTATAATTCATACACTTAGTAGGACTCCTATTCTTAAGATACACTACAGTGTAGGAATTTATAGGGTAAGTTCCTTAGACAAAACACCAGAGGACACCGCTCACAAATAGATCACAGATCAATACACCAGTATTGTTGACATGGTTAAGACCCTCAAAGAGGGAAACAGTCCACGACCTGAGCCAACGCGGTCACTTTGGGTAATTTATTAATAAAAGAATGAAAATTTAATAAGCTTCTCTCATGAACAGTTACCCTACAAATGACCCTCCATGCTCTTTAAATAAAGATCATGGACCAATCAGGTGTTAAGCTACAGATCAAGTGTTGGTAATACCGAGGAGAGAATGAACCGTCGGATTGTAAGTTACAAAAGAACATAGTAAAGAAACACACTTTACCTAACTCTACATTATACTAAGTTATACTTAACTATTTCTTATGTGTTGGAATATCCTAATATTTCCCCTTAAAAGCAACTTGGGATAGGATTGAAAGATGTACAAATATGACACAATAGGAGAAGGAAGGAGGCATTAGAGCCTATCCCCCCTTAGTGACAACTTCCTGAACTCCAACCATAAATCGAAGTTTAGTAAACTTCGCCTCTATGAGAGCCTTTGTAAAGATGTCTGCAACTTGATCATCCGTTGAACAATATTTCACTTCAAGAACATGGTCATGAATGAGCTTTTTGATGAAGTGCATGTGCAGTTCAATGAATTTGTTGCGCTGATGTTGGACTGGATCTTTGCATAGTTGAATGGCACTTTGATTATCACACCAAAGTGTAGTTGGATGTTGCTGCTAAAAGCCACACTCTGATAGGATCCGACGAATCCACAGGGCTTCCTTACTAGCTTCTACAACACCACGATAATCTGGTTCTGCTAAAGAAAGAGAAATGGCACTTTTTTTCTTGCAAGCCCATGTAATAGGTACTGAACCAAGAGTGAACACATAACCTATAGTAGACTTCCGATCATCAGGGTCACCAGCCCAATCGGAATCAGTGAAACCAACCAATAGAGGAGATGCTTGGCACTGTAATGAATCCCAAATTGAATTGTACCTCGAACATAACGAAGTATTCTTTTAGCTACTTTCCAATGAATTTCATGTGGGTTTTTCATAAACCGAGCAATAAGTCCAACAACAAAGGAAAGGTCAGGACGAGTATGGGTCAGATACAAAAGTTTTCCTACAAGTTGACAGTATAAGGTAGCATCAACTTCAAGTGAAGTACAAGTGACTGAAAGTTTGTCTCCAAACTGAAAGGGAGAAGGGGCTGGCTTACAGTACTCCATGTGAAAATGGCGTAGAAGATCACATGCATACTTCGACTAGGTAAGGGAAATACCTTCCTTGGATTGCAAGACTTGAAGACCAAGAAAATAATGCAATTGTCCTAAGTCTTTCATTTCAAACTTATTTTTAATTCTGGACTTCACATGGTTTATAAGGTTGAGATCACTACCAGTAAGGATAAGATCATCAACATAAAGAATAAGAATGATAAGGGACTTGCCCACTTTCTTGTGTGTAGACAACGTTGTCAGAATGACACCTAGAAAAGCCAGTTTCTAAAAGAAAGATATCCATTTTGGCATACCAAGCTCGAGGGGCGTGCTTGAGACCATAAAGGGATTTCTTAAGCCGACATACAAGGCTAGAGTCTGTTTGTATAAAGCCAGTAGGTTGTTCCATATAGATTTCTTCATGCAAGTCCCCATGCAAGAAGGCAGATTTAACATCCATTTGATGGACTTCCCATTTGAAAGAGGCAGCAAGGGAAAGAACAAGGCAGATGGAGTTCATTTTGGCAACAAGGGAGAAGGTTTTAGTATAGGCCCATGAACCATCGAAGAGCTGCTCCTTTTAGAGTAACAGGAAACACTTTCAACCTTTGATCATTAGTACAATAATCATATCCTCTACAAATTACTTCAAATTCAAATAAGAATGTCTCTGGGTCCTCATTATCCAAAACATGAAAATTTGGTGGAGAAGATGGAGGAATTATATGCATTTGTGTCACTCCTCCTAGATCGCTGATAGGGAATTCAAAAGTAACAATGTAAGCCATTTATTACCATAATATAAGATGTTATTCATGTGCTACTTTGAGGTTCCTCCTTCAGATATTCCTGTCAATTTCTTAGTGGAATGGGTAGTGCTTACATCACCACTTTGAGTGAAATGATAATATTTCTTCAAATTTCTACCTTTTTCTTCCTAGTTATTAAAAAAAAACAATTTTAAAGGAAATCTAAAGCTCAGGACCTGGAGCAAGGTGTCAAAAGACCCTTCCTCCCCAGGACAAGAAACCAAACAAGAAAAGAATGCACACAAGGAAATCTAAAGCTCGGGACTTGGAGCATGGCGTCAAAGGACCATTCCCTCCCCAAGATGAGAGATTAGTTTTTCCAAAATCAAAACAAAAAAAAATGTAGGAAAAAAATTTAAGCTCAGGACCTGGAGCAGTGTGAGAGAACGCTTTCCCTCCCCAGGACGAGAGTGGATCCTATAAAATAAAAACAAGCAAAAATGCAGGAAAAATAACTATGCTCAGGATGTGGAGCAGGGTGTCAAAGAACGATTCCCTCCCCAGGATGAGAGATTGAACCTCTGGTCAATACAAATCGTGTCTTGCACCTTGTTAGCCTTCCTCGACAACGACGCCAAAATGTTGGTGTCCAAATATGAACAAATTATTCAATCTCGTTTCCTACATTAATATGTCAATCCGGGTGCGTACTCTTTTCAAGGTAACGTGCAAAGTATATGCAGGGGCAAGGTTACAATCTACATCAATCAAGGGCTCGCGATTAAGAAATCAAAACATCATTGTAAAAGTAATGAAAGCTAAATTGCAGAAAGAAAAGCATTCATAACAATCTATGGAAATCTGTAACAGCAATAAAAAAAATACAACTAGTAAAAGAAATATACATAAAAAGGACACACGCACAGCACCTGATCAGAAGAGTGGGCCCAACTCCCTGGTCAGGGCTGTGCTTAACTCACATATTGAGAAAAATATTAGAAGTTTGGAAATTTCATTAACAAGAGTTCCATTGTTACAAGACTCAATTCTTCCATCAGCTAGCTCCCCTTTCTCTCTGAATTGTGTCTTTTAAATATACAAACATCCAAAGGAAAGTTACAAAAAATTGATCTCAATATTCAAGATGAGATCTGAGAGATTTTTCCATCATGATTCAGCTGGAACAAGTCGAATTTGGTTATTACAATTTGGGCAATTCTGGAAAATGGCCACAACAGCAAATCTGCAAATATGTCCTTTGAAGAACCTTGAATTTCTCCCAATACAAATCGAATTTCTGAAAACGGCTCACAAGGTAACTGATTTGGTCCGTTCTAAACAAAACCCATGTCTCGGATTTTCCAGATTCATTTTCATTTTCCCAAAACATCCAATGCAAAACGGTCACTTCTTATGCCAGCAAATTCCTGAGTTGGAATATCTAATTATCTGTTGAAGACCAAATCTGTAATCTGAAAGAGATCTTGGAGGCTAAAATCACGAGTGAGGTTATAACGAATGAATAAAACAAAATCATGCATAATAATCATTAATTATTAAAAATAAATGAGATCAGATATTATTTATCCACAAGAGCATAAATGATTATGAAATGGAATTATATAATAAATTATGGTAAATAATGTGATAAAAGAATAGTGGAAATAGATGAAATGAATGTTAAGAAGTGGTAATAATAATGACCAATTAAGAGCCCAACAACAGTTATGATGAGTTTTTGAATTTAAATGTGCAAGATCGTTTATGGAGTCAAGATAAATCATTTTTGACATTTTAGCAAACTTTTATCGCTTTTTATGCTCTTTAAAAATTACCAAAAGTGAAAATCATGGAGTCTTCTTTTAAGCCATTTTCAGACTCTTAAAACATGAAAAGATCGCCGAGTACTTGCTTGTTTGAACTCGTAAAAGTAAATGAACAACCATCCACTCAGTATAAGTTTACCCCTTTTACAGACTGAGCTAGGACTATTTACGAAAAAGTTATACGTTGATCAAACATGGTCAATAGAGTTCTCTCTTGTATTATTTTATCCTTTTTCGGACATGAGAGACTAAACTGATGAAAAATAACTTGATGGAGTATACTTATGTTTTTCTTCTAAATCTCTAAAAATGAAAAAAGTCGAGCTTTACTTTCTCTGGGCTCATTACAATTTTACGGTTAAAGAGCTGAATGAGTTTTCTTTTTGTGTCTTTTTCAAACTCTTAAAGAAAACGACATCGAGTTACCCCTTTACTGGACTCGTAAAAAATTAAATAGTATAGGACTCGTTAAGCATGACGAGACCGAACCATTCCTTCTTAGGGTTCGTTAAAAATACTTCGATGGACTCATCCGAAGGATGAGCTTATAGTCCAAGCATATGTTATCCTCCTCAAGCTTGTAAAAAATAAAGAGGAACTTGCCAGTAATGGTGGTGGAAAATGGAGAAGGTGTCCATTTTTACACCATCATTTAAAAGGTAGCATGTCGCTCTTGAACATGGCACTCCGTCACATTCATGTCTGGGTTGGGAAATCCATTTGCCTTACAGTTAATCAAACCTCATTGAAAGTTTTCATGGTTTTGGGTATTATCGTTAAGTCAAATGCTGCCAAATCATTATAGTGTTGTTATGTGTTCAAGAGAAGTTCAACCTTGGTTCAAATCCCTTTGCAAAATCTTTACCTTCATTCACGTCGGCCATCCTTGAGTAAGTCATTGCAAACTATTTTCAAAAATTGATATCATGTTTCGTGTCGTAGCCTTTCCTACGACGGATCACTTCCTATCAACTTCAACTCATTATTTAGGAAGTGGATTTAGAAGCCTTTAGTACCTTGAAGCCTGCATGCCTTAATGGCAGGTTTTTCGCTTTTGACGACAGGTTTTGTTATGAAACCAGCTCACAAAAAGATATAAAAGAGAGATAAACGCCTTAGAATTCAGCCTCTTCGAGGGGGTAACCTCCTTTACATTACACAAATGAAAAATTCTTAGATGATACAAATGACAAGACCTCCTTGCTATATATAGGAGTCTAAGGGGTCATAATATAACTAGAGCCGACATAACAATAATAATGTAAGGGCACAATAATAACAATAGTGGGCTTCTATGGGGCACAATAATAACAATATGGGGACTACATGGGTACAACAATATAATAAGGGGGTTGTACTAATAACAATAAGGGGTTACACTAGTAGTATAGGGGCCTAACATGCCCCTCTCCTTCAAAAAGTGTTGTCCTCAACGCTTGAGTAGTTCTTGATGCTTCCGTATAAAATTCTTGTCCTCCCATGTGGAATCTTCAACGAGTAAGTTCTTCCACTTGATGAGATACTCTGAAATTGATTGATTTCATAGCTAGCGGGTTCTTGTTTCTGTGACTGCTCCAGGTTCCAATATGATTTTTCCTTCCTCTTTATGTTCTAGCAATATTGTTTGAATTGGGATCTTCTGCAACTTTTGAATGAGTGGCCATACTTCTTCATCCTTCTTCCATTCATCCCTTGCTTCGTTTATCCAATCTAGTTGGATAATAGAAATAGCACAAAACAATGTTTCCACATTCTTATCCTTTCTTGAGAGTGCATCTGAAACAAAATTTTCTTCCCTTTTCTACAGATGATTTCAAAGTCATAACCCAACATATTTGTGACCCATTTTGTCTATTCTTCTAAATATAATAGTTGTTCTAAAAAGTATTTAAGACTATCATGATCCATTTTTACCTTGAAGTGTCTTCCCATTCGGTAAGGTCGTCATTTCTGAAGTGCATGTAGTATTGCCAACATTTCCTTCTCATAAATAGCTTGCTTTGAGATGTAGCAGTAAAAATACCCAATCACCTACATCAAAAATTTTTTCACTACGATGTTGATCTACCTGTTGTTTCATTCGATTCTGCACCAAAGTGGTGCTATCCTTTAAAGCTGGAGAACTTGTTGTTGATGCTTGATGTGATCTTTCATTGCTTGAACCTTTTTCTTCTTGATATTTCCTTCTATCTTGAGAGTTTGAGGAGTGGTAATTTCTTCCAATGCTTTACAAAGTATGGTTGGATTCATTTCTTGATTCTCAATGTGATCTTTCACTTCTTGAACATTTTTCTTCTTGATATGTCCTACTATCATGATAGTTTTAGGAGTGGTAATTCCGGAAAATGCATTACAAAATATGGCTCGATTCATTTCTTCTTTCTCGATGTGATTTTTCACTTCTTGAACCTTTTCCTTCTTGGTATGTCCTTCTATCTTGAGAGTTTGAGGAGTGGTAATTCTTTCCAAAGCTTTACAAGATATGGTCGGATTCATTTCTTATTTCTCTGGGGTTGGTTCCTGGTGTATATACTCTTCTTTTGATGTTTCTTGATCCTTTTCTTCCTCCTCTACATATTATATGTAAAATAATTTCTTTTCAACACACTTATGACCTTTAGTGCATTTTCTATCACAATTGTAACATAGCCCTTTTTCTCTTTTTTCTTCCAATTGTTGTGGTGTAACCCTTGTAGGTTGTGGAAGGCTAGGAGAAAAAACACTTCAATCTTTATAGTTGTGAGGGGTAGAATTCCTTGTTGCCATAATTTTGCTTTCCACTTTGTAACAAAGCCCTTTTTCTCTTTTTTCTTCCAATTGTTGTGGTGTTGCTCTAAAGAAGGTGTTGCTCTTTGTATTCTCATAATGTGCTATAATTTCTTTCGTGAAAATTGACCACGTAACAAGTTGTTTACGAGAACAAAGCCCTTTGTACCGTAAAAATTGATCTTGTTCTAAATATGAAGATGCAATACATACCTTTTGTAATAGTGGTACACCATGTAGATCAAAATATTTCTCCATCTGTAGTATCCAATTTACTGGATCCTTGCCATCAAGCTTCCTCATCTCGCTTTTACTTGATTTTAGGAGCTCGATCTTGAAACAACTGTAACTCTGTACTTTCAGATCTTTAAGTTCTAAAATTTCGACCTGCAGTAGCCCTCTGCATCCTTTTTCCAATGCCACCAGTCTGATTAAATTTAGATTCTCCAAGAAAGAGTTATGCACAATCTCCCAAGATGACCTAATTGTATACCTTTTCAGAAGAGCGAACTTGTATCAAGTGCCACGTGTCACTGTTTTAACCTTAGGATCTGAAAGATATATACAAGAAACTACAATCCGTCCTCTTTCTGTAACTTCTGACGAAATTTCAATCTGATGCTCAAAACAGAAGTTATGACTATTTTCCCCAGGTCACCTGTTTGGAATGTAATTCGGGAGTCTGCAAAAAGGCCAACTTCCGCAGATCATATCTTCGCAAATATAGAACGAAAATCTCTGAAATTTGGACCCGAGGCTCAGAATGATTTCAACCCAAATGGATTTTTTTTAGCATCTGAAATGTCGTTGTTACACAGTAATTTGTCACCATTTGTAACCGTCCTTGTTACCCCTCTCCCACACTTTAGAGGACTCATTCTGGGACCTGTGAGAAGTGACATAACTTGAAAACACTTGCATTATGTTCCCTAAGTATGGACTTCATATGCCCTGAAGACATCTCCTGCAGAATATCCTTAAAAAGTTCCCTTTTTCCATTAGCACGGATCCACAGTGTATTACCCGCGCCAATGGGGGAAATCCTCCAAAGAGGGTGCGCCAGTTGGCGCTCTGTCTCAGAACTATACCCGCGCCAACCGAGTTTGGAAAAGATTTTTTAACAAACGCACGCGCGAAGGTTTTTTCCTTTCGACTCATGAAGCTTTTTAAGGATAATGCCAATCCCATGGATGTCCTGATTCATAGTATCTTCCTTTCCTCTATCCATAATAGCTTTTTGAGGATAAACCAATCCCATAGATGGTGTGATTGATCTTATCTCCTTCTCCTCCATCTATAAAATCTTGTTCCATTGCATTTGACAAGATAGTTCAAGCATAGGGAGAATTATACTTTCAGAAGTCTAAGAGATTGTTGTAAGAGTCTTCTTTGCATTCATAATCAAAGAGAGAGAGGATTGTTCCCAATCCCGACAAGCTTTGCAAGACATATGTAGCTGATCACCCAGCCAAAGGAGGATTTGACGTCAGAACTATGGTTGTATTCTTCTTTGTTGTTTATCAATAATAGATGACTATCATTATGGTTCCACTCTTGTTGTTCATTGTAATGATGTTTGAGTTATATCTTTTCTGACCAGTATATAATTGCATCTATTGGATTTTATGCTTGTATTTGTGTTGTTCTTTGCATGTGCATGTGTCCATTCACGAAGACCGTGAGGATCGGGACGGTCGGAGCAAAGGAACGGGAGTGTCGACTCTTCTACAACACTAGCGTTGGAATCCAAGTAGGCTCTCATCATTTACCTTTAATTTGTAATTAGGAACCTGCGTGTTAGCATTGTTTGATTGTTGCTAGACCCATTCTGGGCTAGTGGGGATCGCCTCTGTCCGCAGAGGGGATTTACCTCGCCAACAATTTGGCGACTCCACTAGGGATATTTGTTGTTTGATTTGTAAACTTTAGACGGAGCCTGAAGTACGGCCAGATAGCCTTCGAAACGCTATTGCTTTGCATTAGCGAAGTAGATCAATGCCACTTCAGTCAATCTCCGGTTTGGTTTACGAACTAAACAACTTGGAGTTTGTCTTGTCTCTTTGGTTTTCTCTTGTTTTGATTGCTTAGATAGCTTTCTGGGTTGGATTCTTTGCTGTCTCTTGCTGCCTGGTCTGTATGGATACTACCGGCCTAGTCTTGGATTGCTTGTTTTTTATTTTAGCATAGCAAACTCAATTGGCGCTCTTTTTTGCATGACAGTCGCGCCATTGGCACCGCTTGTCAATGTACAGCCCGCGCCAATCCTCAATTGGCGCTACTTTTAGCCTGAAAGTCGCACCAACCTAGGGAACCTTTTAGAGTTTGCTTGTTTTGAGCCTTCCAAGCTTGGTTTTTGTGTCTGGATACTATCTTTCAATCACTTGAATGTGTTAGAGTCTTGTTTGATTGGTTTTTGGCCTTTACCCTTTGGGTGTTTGCTTTTTTCTACCGATTTCACATTTTAGCCCTAGGGCATCTAGTGGCTTTGTGCAATCGAGCCTTCCTTAGGAGTTTTGGTTTTCTGTTGGTCCAGTCAACTTTTTGGTTACTCTCTTGCACTTGTTCAATGATTGTTAAGATTTTTATTGCATTATTCGAGTGATTCACTTCTTTTTCACTTGGATTCCGCTTGGCTTCGTTTTGGGCTTAGATCACATAGCTCATTGAGGTCTTTGTGATTTTTCTTGGTTTGAAAGATTGTCTTGGTGTTTCAGGGACTTGATTGTGTTTTCATTGAGTGAAATTTGTTTCTTTTACTCTTTGTTATTATCTCTCAAGATTTGTTTAGTGCATTTTTCCATAAAAAATAAAACGAACAATCTCTTTTGCATTGCAGTAGTTAATGGAAATTAGAGCTTTTCATTGTTATTAGCAATTAGTGACTTTAAAGAAAAGTTTCGTTTATTGCCATTAGCTGCATTAGAGTCATTGTTGATTGTTTTATGATCATTTTGTTTGATTGAAAGATCTCAACTCTCTCGTAGCTAGCGTTCATTGAATGAAATGATATATTTTGGCATATAGCTTGCATTTAGGAAATTGTGAGAGATTACATACGGTAGGACCTGGAAACTGAAACCTAATCAAAGATCAACCGTAAAATGAACTGAATGAATCTAAAAACACATTGGAACTTAACGCATACATCTAGAGGTCTAGGCTAGAGACGTGTTCCGGCGTCATTAAACCTAGTTACTGTTGTTTCACATTAAGGTTGGGTGATTCCTCCTTTTGTGACTCAATAGTGTTCTAGCACGGATTTCTCCTCCCACGTACCGTCGAGTATATGTGGAGACCCCACTAGGTTACCATCCTTTATCCACAGGAAGCCATGTCTACTGCCTTACAAGCCGTAACGCACCAAACACAGCATTCGGGAAGATTGACTACCGTACAGAAAGTCCTTGGTTTTCATATGATTGCCAAGGTGTATATGCAGTTTTACGGATTGTCTGGTAAACCCTTTGCCTAGTTCTCCAGAGTAGTCACTTTTGATCCTTTTCAGACTCCCTAAAAGAAAAGGCTCAGCTGAGCATTTTGTCACTTCGGGCTCATTAAACATTCGAAGGAGACTAGAGTCATCTTTTTGTCCTTTTCTCGACTCTTAAAAAGTGAAAAGGTCAAGTTCGGTTCCTTTGTCTTAAAATTTTTTCGGCCACGATTCACATTTACCCGGTTAGATCTCATTTGCGTTAGCTTGAGTAGGTTTATTTTTCGATGGCAACTTTTCTAAGGTTCACCAATCCAGGGATCCCCTCTGATGGAAACCCTGGTCTTTTCGCTCCTTTTGGGAATGTTGGTGCTCCTTACATGGCAACGTTGTCCCTCCCAGGGTTAACTGTTGGGTTGCCTGTTTGGTTGTTCCCAACCTCTTTGGTCCCTGCCGTCTCAACTTCTGGTCAATCAGTCCCTCCACCTGAACGACATCATGTTGATTCTAAGGTGGACCTCTCCCCTTCTTCGCCTGTTTCTACATCCTCATTTTCTACTTCGCCTGGTGAAAGTCTAGATTCAAGTAACCAGGTGGCTAAGAAGAAGAAGAAGACGAAGAAGAAGAAGTCTCCTAAGGGAGAGGCTAAAAGTGCAGATACTGCCTCGAGTACACCTCCAGTCGGGCCACCTTCTGCTCCTCCGCGGAAGGTCAAGTTTCCTTGTAGATTGTGCAAGGATGACCACCTTCTTCGTGATTGTCCTGGCATTCCCAGGGTCTTAGAAGTATGGTCTCGCGATCCAGCCCGCCCCTCATCGTCCTCTGGAGCTCACGACGATGTTACCTTATCGACTCGCAATGGTAAGGAGAAAGGGAAGATTCGAATCCCCTGTAGACTTTGTGAAGGCAATCATCCCCTTCACCTTTGTCCGCTCATGGATAAAGCCTCTGTTGTCTTGGAAAGTCTTACAACTCCTTCACCCCAACTTCCCGTTGGTTATCAACGTCTCTCTGCAACTGCAGATCGTCCCCCTACTGACAAAGAGATCGACCAAGATTCATCTCTTGTCCAACCTCCTCTTCCTGAACCTGCATCTGCCAAGCCTGTTCCAGACCAACCATTGATCAGAAAGAGTGTCGACTAGAGTTCACCACTCGTTGACCACCCTGTTTCGGAAGAGCATCATTCCCATGTTCTTCTCATCTTCTTAGATTCTCCTGCATCCGGAAATGATTCTCCTATCCCAACTGCTCCCGAGAGTCCTGCTTCAGTCCCTTTAGAGCAGGGGGGCAATCATACGATTCCCCCACCAAGTAGTTCAGTCGTTTCCTTCGACTAGAGTCGTTTGACTACTTCCCGCCTTCCATCCCATGTGCCTTTCTGGGTCACGGTACATGCCTATAATAAGGCGATACCTGGCATTGTTTTGGATGAGGGTGCATCTGTCAGTCTTATGCCTGCCACTACTTGGCAAGCTTTAGGTTCCCCACAGCTTGTGCGTCGCACCGAATCTGACGGCTTTTGACGGAGCAACTAGTCAACCATTAGGGATCCTTCCAAAGTTCCCTATTACTTTGGGAGGCAAACCCGTCTATATAGATGTATCGGTTACCCAAGGTGCTTTAGATTTTAGTATTCTCCTTGGCCATGACTATGTTTTTATGCCATGGGGGCCCTGGTCTCTTCACTGTTCCGTGTGGTTTTCTTTCCACACGATGGAAGGATAGTGACTATAGATCAATTATCGTTTTTCAGCTGCGCACAGTCGTCATCCCCTCCTAGTTTTCATCCACCAGTTGCATCTGCCCACCACAGATCAACTACGTGGCCACTTTTCCCATGCCTATATCCAGTGATGCCACCGTCGTGCATAGTGTCCTGGGGGCATTGGGCCCTGACTTCCAAGATGTTGGACTTCCATCAGGAGTGGCACTCTTGGAAGCCCCGACTTCCTGTTCATTATGATGAAGTTCGGACGGAGCATAGGTCGTTTTCCTATGTCAAGCTCCTTAAAAAATGAAACTATGTCTGGCGGAGCATAGTTCGTTTTCCTATGTCAAGCTCCTTAAAAAATGACACTAGGTCTGGCCGAGCATAGTTCCTGATCTTGTGTCAAGCTCATTAAAAAATGAAATAAGGGTTATGAGGATAGTTCTTTTCCTAGTTCAACCTCATTAAAAAATGAAACATCTCATCCTTTCCAAATCGAGTCTTTGATTAAGATCTCGTAAAATACAAGTCGAGTCTTTCATAGATCTTGATCCGAATTTAAACAGGAATGCAACAAATTACAGAGATAACCATATACACAAAGATGCAGCGGAAATAATACTTCATTTCGTTAATGGAAAATACTGAAATATGCTTACAACTAGAAATGGAAATAAACCAGCTAGGGCGATGGTAGCTTATCTCTGAGAAGAGATGTGATGGCTACATGCCTCTGACTGTCTTACAATGAGGCTCGAAGGCCTATTTATTGTTGAGAAACAGTGGAAATACCCTTAACATTCAAAAACTTAACCCTAGAAGATGAAACGCCAAACTATGGGGCCCCGTTTGGGGTAAGTTGGTACATCAACTTCCGGGGTTGTAACTTTGGCATACGATCTCGTTTGACGCATACAATAGCTCGTTAAAAAGATCTATCCGAGCACTATCATTGTTGGAATAGGCAACATCGGTCCATTCAATGGACCCATGTTGCCCCCGGATTCCCCAAAAAACGTCATTTAGGGCCTCAAAACGGCTCCGGAAGTTCAGGACCCAAAAAACTGCTAAAATAGTAAGTTGTGCTACAATTAAGGAAACTGAAAATGCTGAGAAGAATAATGGTGGGGGTCTAGGTGGACTTGGCAGGTGGCCACCAATATCCACTTGGATCATTCCTCCCCCTTAGGAAGCAATGGTCCCCATTGCGTTGAGCTCCTCCATGAGATGATGAAACTTTTGCTGAACTTGTTCCCTGGTGAGCCACTTGCCCTGCTGAAGGAGTTGGCCTGCTTTGACAACTCGATACAGTTGGATATTCTATTGACGAGTGTTCTTGATCTGTGTGTCCATGATCTGATCAGTTGCAGCTTGTTCCATGCAATCTGGGATTTAATTCTGTGGGTTTGAGCTGTTCTGCAATGTCGGATGTGTCTAGCAATGGTGGAAAGTATGGCCCGAAGGCGCTCCAATTGAACACTAGGTGCAGGCCAAGGAATGGGGGT